>JADDOH010001079.1:0-73957 GCA_016648135.1 Agrypnia vestita | reverse complement strand
TTCGCGGCCAATTGTATCTGGAAAATTTCCATTTTTGCTATTGTGGCCGCTTCGCGGCCAATGACGGTCGTCCCGCGGCCAATTGTGTTTGCTCTGCAACAAACACAATTGATTTTCTTACTGTTACAAAGTTAATAGAATTTGATAATTGGCCGTATTTTGAAGTAAGCAATATTTCTTTTTTTGTTTCTTGACAGTTATTGTATAATATTGTGATGCTGTCAACTCTGAGTTTTTAAGTTTGGCTGGTTTAAAAATAATGAATTCATCAACATTGAGGAGAAAAAAATCAGGTTTTAGTGTCTATGGTAGCTGTCAGTGACAGACAAAATTTCAGTGAAAAAATCAGGTTTTACTGTCTATGGTAGCTGTCAGTGACATACAAAAAATGAAACAGCTGTCAAATTCTTCTTTGTATTTATTTTTATCGATAAAATTATAGCGTCTTATTTATTAATAAATTACATAGCATTTTAGTTTAATGATTATTGATAAATGAATGTATTTTAAAAATATATCATTTTGTAGTCCATTTCACGACCATCATTTTTAATACTATCCACATAATAAAATGTAAAGATTGGACCTTCTAAACGCCCGAGTACATCTTCGTTAACCAATCGAGCATGTTCATTCTTTGGACACAGTATCGCTCGTTTACTCATTAGGGGAACATCCGCTATAGAATGTTCTTCATTATATATGCTTTGAACAACATTTTGACTTACACTTTCATTTGGAATAAGCACTGATGACGCATACTTTCCTTCCACAGGAGGCAGCTTTCCATCGCCTAAATCTAAAAGCCACTGTGTAAATGAATTTTCACCTTCTAAAGCGGGGACATTAGTTTTCAAATTGAAAATAGTAAAATTTTTCCAATGTTGGCTGTTTTTAATAGATGTCGCTACTAACTGACCGCGAGAAGCCCTTCGAGAAACTGGTAAAATTTGTCTAGTCGCCGCCCAAAATGATTACTTTATTGCCAAAAATATCATTATTACCCATTATATCGCGCAGAGTACGTTCAATTATATCTAAAGCTATAACTGGCGCCATCGGTGCTTCATCCCAGATGATAACATCAGCTGCACTTATAATTGCACGGTTCTTGGATGTCACTCTGCATGTTGTGTTATTCTATAAATCAAGAAGTAAATTAACAGCCATGTGACATGTACGTCCACCTGGTAATAAAATTGCTGATATTCCTGTCCAAGCAACAGATAAAACTTTCTTAGATCTTCCTCTTCAAGTATGTATAATAGTCTTATAAAGGAACGTTTTACCTGTGCCACCAGGACCGGCAATAAAGAAACATTTTTTTGTTTCAGGTACATCTGAAATTTTTTACTTAATATACTGTCGAAAGCACAATGTTGTTCTCGATTGAGTTTTCCAGCCATCTCTAACCCTAAAGAACTTTCTAATGTTAAATTAATATCAACCACTTCATTATAAGTATTGTTGTAATCTGGTCCCGGCAAACCCTGTGATGTGCATGAAGAATTTTCATTTATTAATGCCTTTTGAATATACAAAAGGGAACAATTTTGTGCAATTTCTGCAGTAGCACCTTGACGACTAAAGTCTTCTGACATCAAATCTTTGAAATCGTTCCACAGCTGCAACGGATCTGGTGGAAGGCAATGAATCATTAATAAGACAAATAGGTCACGAAGAGCTTTGGGCATCATATACGTTGAAGCTTCAGCCATGCAACGCTGCCATTCTCCAATATCATCGATGAGTCCTAATTCTCATACTGCATCACGAAATGTAGGAAGTAGACAACCATTAACAGTCCGCAAAAATTCAAAGGACGTAGCGCCAGTCACTTGTAAAAAAATAAGTCTTAAATGGTATAATTCTATATTTCTAGGAGAAACGGGGGACATGCGACCAATAATCTTGTCCCCGCCACATTGCCTCTTCTTCCACTGCTTATTGCTAGAAAAAACATAGAAATTACTTAAATCCTGATACTTAATATTACATGCCTCATTATCTTGTTGGTTAAGTTTAAACCATGCAGTTAATGTTGTATTATTTAAGGCTGTAGAGTCCAACCAAATTCACCTGATGGAAATAACAATGGAAAAACCATCGGATCTAAATGTTTTGATAACATATTAATACGCTGGAGACCTCCTACATTCTTAGGGTGAACAGCAACATCTACGTTTGGCGGTAACCTACCTTCGTAATCTGCTACATACACAATGGTGACTTCATTATTATTAGATGGAGCATTATACCTTCTTTGGTCATCTAACGAAGAACGCGTAAAGAGTGGTTGAATATTCCGCATCTGGCCCCCGTGCTCTGCAACTATAGATTCTTCTTCCTCAACCGCTTCTTTCAACCTTTTGTATTGGAGAGCATGTGGACATACATGACGGATGACATTATCAATAGTTTCCATTATATTTTGTTGACATCTAAGGTTAGACGGATGGCTCATACGTACCCTGACTGCTTCAACCGCATCGTAAACATAAAGTTGCGCATATGCCGGCACCTCTCCATCACTCCGCAAACTTCTAGACGTTCTATGATATACTTCACCTGAAATTTTTAAACAATACGGGCATACACCTGGTATGTCACTTATTTGCACTCCGAAAGATGCAAATGCATTAGCACAGTTGTACTGACGAATAAATTCCTTAAAATTTTTAGACGCATTTCAGCATCAAAATGAACCGCTTTGCAATGATCTACAGTACTCTCCGTGGCCATGAATTAAAATTGTTAATGGCACATTTAAAATAAGATTTCGCATTTCTTCCTTCAGCATACACACTTTGCCTAGCATTTTTACGTTCCCGCTGGTCAGCATTCCTTCTTTCACATTCCTCTTGTTATGTTTGACAGTCTACGTCTGGCATTCAATCTTTCAAGATGTTGAGTCTTCCATCGGAATTCTGAAAAATTATAATATTTATGTATAAATACGGAGAAAATGACACGTAAAATGACATTCGCGCCACGCGCTGTGAGACTTTTGAGGTTACATGAGAGACGTTTATGAATCTAAGGTTAAGTTCACTTTGCAGTTTAAATAAAATATAAAGCATAATAAATGTTTAATAAATAAATGTTTTGAACGTTTATTGAAGCAAGATTAATGCAAAAACAATGAAAAGAAAAGCGTAAACGTATACTTACTGTCAATGTCATAAAGCGTCATTCTGTGGTATGGCCAGCACAAAAATTCGTTGACTGCAATTACGTTGGCTGTTTTGAATACATGGATTCCACGAAAATATTTTTAAAAATCTATAAATTCCGATATTTTAATTTTCGATAATTTGGATTTGGGTGTTTTTTGATATCAGTTTGTTCGTATTCCTATATTTTTTAATCTTTTTAATGTACTCTAAAATGTTTTTTTTTAAACTGGCAACAGAAATTATCCAAATGCAGAAACGACATTGGTTGGAGTAATTAATATATAGATGTTCGTTTGGGCATTTGGAGGTAGATATCGGTATGGATTAGTTGGTCAATCTACACGGGGAACAAAAATGTAGAGTAAATATGTCCAATTCGTTCCAGGAATTTATCCAGTAATTGATGTCGCCGTGTGCTCCATAGCAACCCACTGTAGCAGCCCTACTGTAACAGTTTTACCATACAGTAGTACCGTAACAGTCCAACCGTAACAGTTCGACTATAACAGTCCCACTGTAAGCGCAACATGATGGGTTGTGGTGGGAAATAAGTGTGCTTTTGTTCACATAGTCACATAGAAAGGCAAAGCACGTTCGGCGAATTTAATATTTCAAAGTGGAGGTTTCATGTTGAATTTATTATTAAATTCTCATCGCATCTAAGGCGCGAAGAAAATATTAAAATAACAATATGAGTTTGAAAAATGTCTGAATAAGTAGGTAAATATGATAATTAAAAGATGATTAAAAAATATATAATTATTATACCTAAGAAACGACGGTCAGATAATATCAGGCAAGTTGTTTTCAAAATACGAAGCGTAGCGTAATAAAAGACATATTGAAAACGATCTTGAAAACCAGAAAAATCACTTCATTAGAATGTAATGTAAGACTTTCCTTTAAAATTTACCCATACCGAATGAAGGTTTAGCAACTGAGCTTTAATTTACTTCGCGATACCACTAGGAGCCTCGTATAATTTGCCGTTTACATCGATTCGAATGCTTAATTCAAGATATAGGTGAACGCTTGTAATGTATTGCTCCGGCGGAAGTCGTAAAACCAATCAAGGGTCAAACTTGGCGAATGAAAGCTCCCTCTGTTTTCTAACCCCCTTGTTTTTTATCATTGGTGAATTTAAGTGCGGCCGTTTCCTGTAAAATGGTAATTTATTGTTTTTGTCTGGTCTCGCGTGGTGGCGCGACGCGCCCCACCCCCCTTCCTCCCCGCCGCCCCCAGTGTGATCGGTGAAGGTTTCTCTGCAGGATTTCGTACGAATCACCCACGGAATTAATCCGAGATTGAAATTTGACGAAGCAGAAACGATAAAAAGAGTGCTTTGTGTATTTTGTATTCAAAATTGATATACATAATGCATAGGACATTTCAAGTAAATGTAGATTCGGAGATGAACAATAGAAGCTGTAGATGCCTGGAACGAAGATAAATTATTTTGGGATAATAATACATGTGGGTATCGGTACAAATCCACAAATACATTTCAAATGCTGTTGGGACAAATATAATATACTTACAATATCGTTTATTTGTTGTTGAATTTATTTTATTTTCCCACATTAACTGTGAATTTTGTTGATGAATTCAGTTTATTTACCCACTTTTTTCTCTGAAACTTGTTGAGTTGAGTTTATTTTCATTTTTTCTGTGAAACTAAGTGAGAAATCTTCCGGTCGGGAAATGTTGTACCTAAAGCCCTTGTAGTAATCTTGTAGTAACGTTGCTAAGCTAACATGGCTAAGTAACTGGCTTCTAATATCGGCTATTCCGGGTTTGATTCCCGGTGAGGTTGCAGTAGGTACATGTATGCGATTTATTTATTTATTTATTTATTTAGAGTATTCACAAGCTCTCAGTACAATAAATCAAAAAAACAATCTTTAAATATTCTACTGGAACTCAATTAAGAACGACTCTATATACCAATATAATTTCAGATAATAAAACAAGAGAAAAGTGAAATAAACAAAGTATGAAAAATAATTGATTTTCTAAAGCCTGGGTATTTTAGTATTGTGTTTCGCTACAGTAATTTGCAATATGGTCTGTTGTAGTCTTAAAATAAATGTATATACATACATACAACAAGATCTCAGTCACGTAGTATTGTAAAATATTTATTTCTCATGTGAAATATAAATATAAAATATTTTATTTTAATTTTTTATCCATTTGAAAAGTGAGTAAAGGTGTACTTTTTATAGTGGTTTAAACATAAAGCAACAATGTACTCCGAAAAACTAGATACAAATATTCTAAAGATGGTCATGTTTCGATCAATTTATTGATTTTTATTTCAATATCATCTGTGAAAAAGGTGCATATGTCGATCGGGTTTCAGTTTTTATTGAAAAGATTTTACCTTTATCTGTAAAGCGATTTTGAACAAATCCGGATACTCCGCTCTATATCCAGTAGTAATAAAAGTTCATTACGTCACGTGTGTGGAGGCAAATATATTCCTAGTAAGCGGGATCCTTTGTTTTTTCGTAGTCCACGTATTCGGTAAAAGCGAGCAATATAGTTTCGGTGTGTATCTGCTTTTCTGCCGAGCTTAAAACAAAAGCAGTGGGGTGGTGGACGCGTCTACGTAAAAACATCAAAACCCGGAAAGCAATTTAAATCAGCACTTACACAAGCTTTAGTATTTCTTATCCGATCCAAAGATTTAATGAATGTCTGAACATTGATTTTACGCGAGATTATTCGCTGGCACGCAGTCCCTTCACTCGCCGGGAGATTTGTTAGATAGCGTAACACGCAGTCTCATTTATAAAGTGTTGGTACGATCTTAATGGTGTTTCTGTGCCTCGCGCCAATAAAAACAGTGGGTGTAGGCTGCCTGTATCTGCAGCACTGCTGCACATACCTGCGACGTCAACACTGGAGAGATCGGTAAAGGGATAGATGAAATTATTTTATTTTTACTTTACTTTAATACTCCTTAATACATAAATCGTACCTAGAAGACGATTGCAGACATGGTTAGTAGACCAACGCCGTGCCCTATTTACAGGAAACGCTAAATTAATAAATTATATATTATACTACTATGGGCCGGTTGTATCAACTTTGATTACATCTGGCTTAAACCGTCAATCTCGATTAGTGATTTTTGACATGTGTCATCAAAGCTTTTATTAAACGTTTCGACATTGAAGTGTCGGTAACGGCTTATCTAATCCACAGTCCAAGAAACAGTACTCCAGATGCATTATCCATCCACTTTTCCATCTATGCTGTAGCATATAAATGTAAAGTACATCAAAACCTGATGTATAATGAGATGCACAAGAATTTTTTTTTATCAATAATGGCAAAATTCATTTAGAGTTGCGACAAATTCTATTTTCTCCGACAAAAGTATCGTTCGAGGTCTAAGGCCCGAATACAGAGTCAATACTTAAATGATTTAAGGGTTAAAGTACGCCATAAAAGTGTAAATTTGTACTGAAAATTAAGCTTTAAAAGCATTATTGACTCTGTATTCGGGCCCCAGTAAATTATTTTTCCTATTAAGGATATAGGTACTATACCAGTTGACCGTCAGAGAAATCTGTGGCATCCTACTTAATATTGTACATTCCAACAACATTGGATAAAAAAGATTTTGATGACACATGTCAAAAACCTCGCGCAGTGCGCACGCGCACCGTATTAAACGAGATTTTCAACTTAACCAACGATGATCCATGTTAATATAACAGGCCATAAGAAGTGGGATTACCTGCCTGTTAATTTGCGCAGGCAAATTACTATAAAACAAAAATTGTATTCCTATAAAACACCTTTTGGAGTTTTATAGTAATACAAAATAAGTATTACTACAGATGTATACAGGTACAGATAAATAACAGTATTCAAAATATTTTGAGTATGCTCAAAACTTTAATGAACATATTACTGGATTTTATCCACATTAATTAATTAATTTAATACACAGTGAGCAATAATAATAAAATTTATAATTTGTGTAGCGCCATTTTCGT
Source organism: Agrypnia vestita (assembly GCA_016648135.1). NCBI lineage: Eukaryota > Metazoa > Arthropoda > Insecta > Trichoptera > Phryganeidae > Agrypnia > Agrypnia vestita. The sequence continues at coordinate 66,771 of JADDOH010001079.1, read as the reverse complement.
AAAAATTTCCCTTCAAGGGCGCTTTATATACTTTTACACTAAATTTGTTTCATTTTGCAGTGAATTTATTAATTGTTTTTTTTTGTTTTTCGGTGTTTTTCATTTTTGTTTTTATAACACGTTAATAATGTCATATATCTACATATAAAAATAATATTGCTTCAAAGCTCTTGTCAAAATGTTGATACGACGGTACCCCAACCGCGTCATCTATACTGGTTCATGCCATGGATGTAAAATATTAACCACAGATGGGGGTAGCAAATACAAGTCACATATGAAACAGGTTGTCCAAAATTAACATATATACAACTTCCAAAAATTAAGTAGATTCATTGGAGGAATTGGTGAATGTTACATTGTGTACATTATCACTTAAGCCGGCCGTACGATAGGTCGTTAGACCTATAAATACCCAATAGACTTCTATACCTACTTTCCCATATAAACAGTTTCGTCTCTATGAGACATCTATAATATATCTATATTAGAAATATCAGTATTACAATATTAATAAAATGAATCGCGGCGTTATTAAAATGTTTAATCTGCGTTCAGTAACGACCACTACATCAATAATTAAAACGTAGCCGACAACGAGCACCATCCTTCATGTCCGCTGATGCCTAATGAAAGGCTTTCGGTCCCTTTGTAGGGAAGAGCGTGCCTAATGTGATAATCACAACTCCAGAGGCCCTTTACACATACACAGGACAAGCATCGAAGATGGAACCTGAAGATTGTTCCCATGTACCGTTTTCTATATTATCGTTCGATCAAACACTCGATTAATTGTTGAATTAAACGCGTCGTATACATAACTTATAATACCTCGATAATTTTTAAAATGTTTTGATCATTACTTCTTTGTACAAATTTTATAATCTTTTATATCTGTATAAACTCTGTACATACTATCCAACAAAAAAAAGATAAAAATATACTAATTAAAATATTTAATGAAAGTACTGTTTCGTCAAACGAAAAAATGTATCCATAAAAACACTAAAAATAATAAATCCCCATTGACTTAGAGCTAATGATAGAAGACGCGATACATCTTATAACTCTAAGCGTCTCTTCGTTGCTTACGAAGATGGGATGCAGAGATTTGGTTCTGGTACAGAGGATGTGGGATTGGTAGGCATGTGACACTAGTCTAAAGTGTGAACATTTGTTAAACGTAATGATCGTACGATCCGAAGAATAGTTTTAAAATCATTTGTTGTGTTTATCCTTTCAATCGATGAAGATTCCTAGATAATTATTTGATTTGTCCAATTTACTTTGCATAATGGTGAATGTTTTTGCGGTTGCGTATTGTGTGCTTATTACCTCAGTGAACATGAAATGATTTTAATTTATTGTAGAGTTGGCTTTAATTTTTTTTTTGTAATTTATAATTTTGTTTATTGATAAAATTTTTTCCTTTGCAACTGATTATCCCTTACCACACACAAGAATCTTGATTCTTTTTGGTGAGGCATGACATATTATAATAATTTGATTATTAATATGTATCAGTTAACATTGTTATAAAAAACTATATATTTATCTATTAAATAATAAAAAAAAAAATTTAAAAAATTGACACATAACTTATTGAATAAAAAAATAACATAAGTTATTTTTTATTAGGTACAAACTAAAAATAAGCAGGTTATTACAACATTTTTTTCTACCTCATTCAGATATATATATTCTAAAAAAATTTCGCATCGACAGGTCAGTAAGTGAATATGAAAAAGTTTGATACTGTCGATGAGAGATTCTGATTCTCTCGAAACTTAAGTAGTGAAAATATATTAAACTGAGTAAGGTAAAAAGGTTGATACAATTTATAATAATCTGTCATGATATAACCCTTAGTTGAGACCATAAGTCTAAACAAAATACTTTGTAAAGAAATCTGTTTCACCGAGTCTTATTACAACATAAGAATAATAATTGTAATGAAAGTTTGCACGTGTAATACTTCACCCCCCCGGCCCACCCTAGCCAGCGCGCCCCATGTGCACCATTTCACTAAAGTAGCCATTATAAGTGAGCGCCTCCAGGACCGACGTTTAATCTCGTCAACAGACAAGGGTGGATCATCTGCGACCAGGCGGGTACCTACCCTAGAGTACGTGGCGCGGATAAGCATACATCACATTGTGTACAGCTGTGTATTTTGGAATAAGCTCTGTAATGATGCAATAAATTTCTGAAATTGATTCACCAGCCATAATATTGTAACGAGCTGTTCGTTGACATTTGACAGTTCCATAGAAAAGTGTCACATGCGCAGAACGACAGGCCGGTATGCCCAGTGGTTGAAATAAAAACTAACATGATTAATAAATAGCGAAGAAATGGAAGGGTTCTTACCCGAGTAGAAAAACAAAAGAGAGCTGTTCTTTTGTGTTTGAATAAAAAATAGCAGTAGTATTGCGTTGCGAGTGATTGTAAAATGTGAGAGATAATGTACTAGCGATAATAAAAGATTTATTTTACGAGTTGTGCCATTTCATTTTTCGAGCGAGCCACGCCACGTAACAATATATAAATATACTAATTATTTGTATCTGACTGTATTATAATCTTTGTACCAGAATGGAATCTGTGGCATTTGAAAAATAAAGTGATTAAGTGCTTCGTTGACGTAACATTTTATTGTATATTCGTATATATGAGGGTATAATAGCAAAGGAAGCACTATCTCACTAAGGTGTTTCTGAGATAAATACAAAAAATCTACAGGATGTTTACCTGGAACCTATAATAAGTTTTAGAAATAAGTTTTTAAAAACAATTGCCACCTCAGTTTTCCTTATATTATATACGTGTATAAATAATTATTTAACTTTTAATATGGATATTGCTGTATTTGCTATCAAATAGTGGACATGTCTGCTTTTGCTATTTATGTCATTAGATATTGCTATCTTTGCTATTATATTTTAGTCTAAAAGCAGCATCAAATCTCATTCTAGTATGAAGCGACTATTTTGTCACGCAACACGTCTTTGGGGGTTGATTGGTCGGAGTGGATGTTGCTACCTTTACTTTTAATTGTTATTTGGAAACATGATATTGGAAGAGATGGAGCTACATTTTTTATAAAATTTCGAATTCAGTACATTATTCTAAATTAGTAATCTTCTGTGAGCATTTAATTTTTTTTTATATTGCTGCCTACAGTTTTTTAAAAAATAAATTAAAATTTGAACAATGTTTAAATAAAATGTTTAATCAAATGTTGGGTATGAAGGCAAAGGCAGCAGTATCCAAACAATTTAAAAAATGTTTTGAAAGCAGCCGCCGAGGGTTACTATTTTAAAATGTACTAAATTCTAGATTTTATGTATCTATCGCTTCCAAAATTATGTTTCCTATAAATTTATAGGCTTTGTTTCCAATAAAATCTTGAATTCAGTACATTATAAATTAGTAATCCTTAATGACTGTTTTATTTTTTTTACTGATATTGCTGCCTTTGCTTCTATACCACACAAATTATATAGCAAGATTTTTTTAGGAATAAATAAATAATAATGCGTTTATATTTAAATTTTAACCTGAGATAAAAAATATTTCGGTTGTGGGTATAAAATGTAGTTTGAGTTTATTTTAAATTCATGTAATGAAGTAATACACCTACACACTATTATGAAGCGAAGGAAACTAATTTATTCAGTAAATAATTTTTATCTGAAAAAAATACCGCAAGTCGAATAATGGTGGTGGAGATAAATTATCACTATATCTTTAATATTGAAGCAGTAAATCATATTTGAATTTTATAGTGCGATTATTTTTACTACTGTGTTAAATTAATTGATTAATTAGTAAAATATTATCACTGTGTAATTAGTTACATAAGATTGATATAAACTCCTCGTACAGTTTGTTCACTGAGAAGAAACTATTATCGACAAGAAATAAATAACTAATTAAGACAAATTACAGATATTGCAGAGAGACGAAGCTATTTATATGGGAAGGCATATATTTATTGGGTATTCACAGAGTTTGCCCCAGTCTTGGATGTCTCAAGTGATCGTTTTACACAATGTAGAAATAAATAAAGTTCAATGAACGAATATTATTTTCGAATATTATGATGTTACATGTTACAAGTTCTTATTGTATCAACACATATGCATAGTAAAAACTTTTCCTTCACTGATGTTTAAAATAATTTGAATAACAAAATGAATAAATTTTTTTTTTTAAATTCTACTTTGATTTATTTGACTTAGGACGATGTTTCGCCTTTAATCCAATTAAATGTAATTAATATTTAAAAAATATTATTAATCGTGTAGATGAATTAAGATTATATTCATAGATAAATTGAGCTTCGTCCGATTGATTAGCTAATTATTATTAATGACACGCCTCTCAGACTACCACTTGTACGAGCATCGCGTACACGCGTAAGTGGCACAGTATTTGAAAAAAGCTATTTGTCGTTAAACAATATTTAGTTCTCAAAAAAAGCGGGCATAGAAAGTCATGTTAATGAGTTGTTTTTTTAAATGTAAAAATGTTTTCTTCGAACAGAATTTCTAAAACGAGTCGTGTAGGGGAATATTGTCAATGGGACAAAACGAGATTTTGTCAGCGGGATCCATTATTTGTGTGCCTGTAAATACTTTCCGACGGTAGGTCATCTAGCGTACGTGTGCTCAGTCAGTGACGTCCCTAGGTACAGTGCCGCCCTAAAGAAAATTTTCGAATATTGTTTATCGCTAGCTGTTCGTACCCGGCGTTGCATGGGTTAAGGATTAAGTTGAAAATAAATTTGAAAGTAAAACAAAAGTTCGATTCGAACGGTATAGATTTGCATCGAAAATATATCAAGGGAGGGGAAGGGGAAGGGAAAAATATATATAAGTTTGCAAATTTTGAGTCCGATCGATCAAACGGTACAGATTTGCATCTTAAATATATCAGGGGGAGGAGAAGGGGAAAAATAGGGGGGAAATGTCGCCTATAAGTTTGCAAATTTTGAGTCCGATCGGTGAAACGGTACAGATTTGAATCGAAAATATATCAGGGGAAGGGGAAGGGGGAAAAGAATATGTTACGCGCCGAGTCCTATAGAATAAGTTTCCAAATTTTGAGTCCGATCGGTCAAACGGTACAGATTTGCATCGAAAATATATCATGGGGAGGAGAAGGGGTAAAATAATAAGGGAAAATATCGCCTATGTTACCCGCCGGGTCCTAAATTATGCAATATTTGGATCGAATCGGACAAACGGTGTAGATTTGTACAGATAACAGACAGACAGACAAACGTTGAGTTTTACAGGTATAGATTCCTCTAATTTCTTTTTATGATGTAAATTACAAAAAAACTACAACATATAGTTAAGCGAATAAAAGGATCAATATTATTTCAAAATCCATCGACCAATTCGAAACCAGCAGATATATTTGTGGTAATATTGGTGAATGTATTTATTATTATAGTAGATTTGATGATGTTGTCCTTTCACATTGTACTCTACCAGGTCCAAGTTAATTAATGCAATGTTGCAATCCTTATGCATCTAAAAATGTAGTTTGAGATTATTTTTAAATTTATTCGTATATTAAAGTAACATACCTACCATTGTATATCTAGCGAAGGAAACAAACTTTTTTAGTAAATAATTTTACTAATGCCAAAAATACAGCAAATCGAATAATGGTTGTAGAGATAAAATATCACAATATCTTAAATATTGCGACAGTAAATATGCCGAATTTTTAGAACATAATTTTCTGACCTTTGCTTGATAATATTATCCCAATATATGTATTTTTTGATCGCGCTTTTGTTTAATGGACTCTTAATATTAATTCTCCATTTTTTTATACAAAATGATTTTTATACAAATGGAGTTTATTATTATTCTAATAAATTTAAATTAATTTTTTAATTTTAATTTTTCACTACCAACTTTCAAAGCGTTACCAGTCCATTGTGATTGTTAATAAAAACCAGAGAAAAATTGTAATTGGTTTAATTTTAGGGATGCATTTGTAATATTGTTTAACTTTTTAGAATAAAATATAACAAAAATAAAACATTTCGCCCCCAATTTGCCTCCCTTAAACATCGCCTAACTTGCCCGTGCCTACGGAACGTCGCTGGTATGGGCACTAGTAATGCTCCATTATAACAAAGCAATTTTTTTAGAGTTGACTACATTTGCTCACATTATACAAGACAACTGTTTTCTATTCAGCTTCCTATAACAGTCAGTCTCAATCCTCGCACAGAAATCTCCGCTCCATTGGCGAACCAAACCGTCATCTGGCAGCGCCGCGGTAGCAACTTTGTATAAGGCTAATCATTATTTTTGTCCAAAAATGGTTCTCGATTAGTTCGGTAATCTGCTGTAGCCATCGCCCGGCAGGCGGCCGCGTATCTGCATTAAAAATCTCGGTACATTTAAAACGTTTGCCATAATAGGTGTTGCGGTCATTAGCTCCTATTGTCGGCGGGCCTTCTGCGTTCAGGGTTCGGTGTTCAGCTCCAGCGTGGAAGAGGAGGAGGGAAGGCAGCGGCGGCTCCGCGAGAGGCGTCAGTCTAATTAATATGCAGCGCCTTGTACTGTTTGTCCGCACTACTACGAGGGGAATAAATACGGGTTTGCACCGGAAAGTAGAGCAGCAGGAGATGTCTGCTGTCTAGTAACAGTAGAGAAAAGTAACCAAATATGGAATACCATTTGGTTTTTATGACATAATTTTTTTATTTGTCATAAATCAAAAACTTTCATTCGTAATTATAATCAGTCATATATTTGCGCTTAAGTTAATAACAATATTGCGTTACATATATTAATCTAAATTATAAAATTTTCTCAAAAACAAAATCAACACAAAGGTATCTAATTATGGAATAGGTACCCGAATATGGAATACTGCAAAACTATGAAGAGTAAACTTTAATTTATATGAGGTGCTATAGGAACTTTGGTCAAGACTAAATAAGGAACTTGATGTACTTGCAAAAATCACAAACCCAGGTGTCGAACTCTGCACCAGCGCAATTGCCATGTGCCCAGAGCCCGCACATGGAGGATTACTCATTCGCTCGCATTCTCACAGCGATAAAACAAAACACCCTCACCACGGGCACAACACTCGCTCGACTGACAACTAGAAATCTCTTCGCGAGTATAATGATTGAAAGAGATAGAATATCACTGTTCTGTGCGGCTAAGAGTATTCATTTACGAGAAATGGCGGTATTCCATATTAGGAATACTATTCCATATTTGGTTACTTTCATCTACATATTTCAAAACAAATTACATACAAATATGCAGTGACATTCGGTTATATCGACCTTGGAAATAACGGCAGTGCGGTTACGTCACTGTTATATTAGTCTACTAAATCTTAATACGCAGAATTATTTTTCTCCATTGCATAGATATAACTGCACCGTTTCACGTATACGTTGTTGTGTATGTTTTCACTGCCAACATGATTAAGATAAATGTATTTTATAGTATTTCGTGTCCAACTTTTTGTCTGGAATGGGACGAGGAATATCAATCATCAATGGATCAAAAAAGACCAGAGATATTAAATGTTGGCCTAGTCATTAGAGAGTTGAATAATAAAGTCGTGAATAATTTGGTTAACGGGATGGCCGGCGTGTTATTTTTTGTGCTTGTAAGATGCGAACTTTTTCAAGTTAATAAAGTAAATAAAGAGCATTTTGTTGGGACCAGAAAATATTTTGTACAAACTGATTTTTCATATTAAGCGTTTTCTCCTGTATATATAAAATGTGTGTACATAAACTTGTTTGCATGACGTTCATAAATAAACAGCAACAGAAACATTGGTAAATACGAGGCTATGTACATAATCTATTAATTATGTACATACACAGGTACACGCTTACGGAGTTACACCACCTCGAGGCAACAAAAATACATACAAATTCAATTTTTTTTAATCGTTACTATTGCACATATAAAATTCGTTTTATAATCATTATTTATGGCGTACATTGGTTGATATTTTTATTAGGTAATAAAATTATTTTAAAAATTTCAAAATGGAGGTGTACCCATTGTTCCGCATAGTTCGTTCCCATGCTACTGAAGATAAGCATGTCACCAGAGTTTGAGTGAATTGAAAAAGTTAATTATTTTCATGTTATATGATGATGTTATATAATACCTATGATGCAGCGAATCGAAAAAAATTTTTTCGAGCAAATGAGATCAGTTTGAAATTTTCATTTTTTAAAAATCATAGTTAATAATTCATAAAAAGTAAATGGCGTGTTTTATTAGAAAAACCTAAGCTATACGTCATAGATAATATTATTAGTACGATTTGTGAAAGTTTTGAACAAATAGGTCTAATAATTCTTGATATATCACCTCAACAATATGAAAAAGGGAGTATTGAGAAAAACAATATAATTCTTTTTATTTCTTCTTCAAAAAGAGCAAAATGATTTTGTGGTGACATTATTTATATCCCAATTAAAATAATTTCGTTGTCTGTCTGTCCATCCGTCCGTTTGTCCGGCTGTCGTAACTTCGTGTAACGTTCGTAACTTCTTTATAATAATATTTTTTTATTTTCTTTTTTCGTCTTTTTAGACGAATTAATACTACGGTGAGTGCACTTTTAAATTTTTTAAAAATATTTATTTAATTATTTAATACCTATTACGTACAGTTTATTACATTTTATTTTATTCCTTAGGAACCGACATGTGAAAGTACCGTCATTTTTAACGGGTTATCTCTTCTCATAAAATAGTATACATAGATTACGCAGCTGGTAATGATACTTCTATATTTTTAATCTTCCACATTAAAAACCACGTCGCTGTAAATAGCTTCGTCTCTGTGAAACTTCTATAAAATGATATTCCCGCAGTGGACAAATCCAGTAACTGTGTTCTCAGAACATACATATAAAAATACTGTTGATAAAATAATTTTTATATACTCAAGTTGAGATAACATAGTAAATATAAATAAATATTTTTAGTACTCTACTAATGCAACTATTTAAATAACTATTTGTTTTTTTTATTTTAATACCTACGCGAAACTAGGAGTAATCAGTCTGATCTATTTTACAATCATTTTATTAAACGAAACTTATAAATGAATATGGCTAATTGCGTCTATGAGTTGATCGCTTCCCAGTCAATCGAGTTCACGGCCCTGCAGCTGCTCGTCCAATGAAACGTTCTGTATCAGGAGCGAGTTGATTGAAACAAATTTCCAGCGCCTCTGCGTGGTGCCGTTAGGGCGGGAACAGTGCGGAGAAGTAATGCGAGATCGGTGTCTGCCCGCCCTGGCTGGCGGGGGACCGGGGGATGGAGAAACAGCTGTTCAAAAGCAAAATACAATGTGCATTAGACGCTAAGGATTAATCTGGCAGACTTGTATCCAGTAAGTCACCTCGATTAAACAGCGTCGAGGAAAAAGTTAACGGAACATATCTCTACATGAGAGAGTACGGGCATTAGCCTTGACTAACCTAACCTAACCTAACCTAACCTAACCCAACCCAGTTCCTCCAGGGTATACTTAGCTGCAATAGTTTAGAGACTAGAAGGAACGTGTATTGATTACGCATGTTTATTGATTGTTGTGCGATATTATGCGGTGCATTGGTTTGTATGTTCTTGATAATTACCTAAGACAGTCAGTATAGATTGTTTCACATTCCAAGATACAGGACCAACATGTCTATGGTTGTGCCTGTTGGAAGAGGTACTGCTGTGCTGAACAATATTACTCTGGACGTTGATTTGTTCCATGTCTCTGAGAGGGTTTTCCGAAGCAGGATTTTCCTACACCTTTGATATGAATGAATTTATATACGTTTGATTTTTTGTTGTTTGTATATTTTCTCACTTGCTAATAATGTTTACGTATTAAACATATGTTTGTAATGTAAATGTTATTTAGATTGCTAGCCTTGCCTGGGTTATGCCCGTGCTGACGCAAAAAATTTGCTTGTTTTTTATAATTAAGGTGTTAGTTTAAAAATTTAACATTTTTAAATTGAACAAGTTTTATAGTATACAAATTTTTACAATTTTTATTTTTATTCCCAGAAGGGATCTTTTAAAGATGTCTCATAGACACGAAGCTATCCTATATGTAAAAGTACATATGGAAGTCTTCGGGTATTTATGAATGTATATAATATATCTTAATTAAATCGCATACAATAAATGATTAAGGTGCTTGTCTGGCAGTGTGACTGAAATTCACAATTTTTTCTAATAGCTTCTTTTGCATTTTGTATGACATTATTGTATGGATAGGTATAAAATCAAAATTTATTCAAAAATGTTCTCAGATTTTCACGCCGTCCAGAATCTTCTGTGTGTAGTTTTCTGGGATAGTCTGCCGTGTAATCTGACCTCTCTAGCTGAGGTTTTTGGATCCTATTGCAGGGTCCATCATCATGTCAGCACAGATGATGGGCCCTGACCATTTTCCTTAAAGGTTTCAAGTAAGTTAAATGAGTAGAACCAAAGCAAATTTTTCAAAATTTGTTATTAAAATTTAAAAAACCAATTTATAGATACCACGACATAAATACCATAAAAAGTGTTTAAAAATTCGTTATATTGCGCCTTTGTAGGAATTTTTTACTGGACCTTTACTGGAATAAAAATAATGGAAAACCTTTACTGGAATACGTTATAGTTCGCTTTGGTAAAATAATCTTCAGGGGCAAATAGCATATAAATTAGAATGATGTTAAGCACTGAAATCTATTATGCGCTGTCATTCACTTCTTATAAATCGTTCATTCAATTTTTATCTTAAATTTGTAGATAGAAACATGAAATATCCGTGTAAAAATGTGATTTTTGTATTTGTTATAAAACTTATTTCACATACTTATTAAGAATCGTAAGAAATGACATGCGGCATTTTTGTACGATAGATTAAATCTGGGTTAGAGCAATAAATGGAAGAATGATAATAATAACATGTGTTTCTTTCTGAAGATACGACGAAACATTTCGTAAACGTAACACACCTGTCATAGTTTTTAACCACTATGGGAAATATGAGAATAAATGTTTTCATATTTATTGTGGTTTGGTACTCGTTATGTGGATATTAAAGATAATATTCATATTCAGATAAATGTAGACTCCCACATATTTCCTTTCTGTGAAAGAGTTTACCTATTTTATTTTAGTGAGAAAGATTACCAACAGGTTGGAACAAATAAAACAAGAAATATTAAAGTCTTAGTGATTTTTTTTTAAGGTCGCAATCCTAGGATTGGTCTGCAACAAGCACTCGATTTCTCCACTGCTCTCTGTCACCTGCCAGCCTCTTCATTTCTTGGTAGGTGCTACATCGCACATAATACATAATTATAGTTTGTCTTCATCTGTCGATGAGAAATTCTTATTTTCTCGAAACTAGTAGTGAAAAAATAAAATATTATAACATAACATAAATATAATTAAATATTTTTAATAATCTATGTGTAAACTAGTTAGCGAATCATCTTAACGGTATTATTTATGTGTTGCTTAAATTTGATTTATTGTTATATCAAATTCTTGATATATTATTTTTTTAAAAGCCTATGATATTATCTTCATATAGTTCTTTTTAAATTATATCACTATGAAGTTTTATTTCGTTGTAATTTTTAAAGTTCGCAAGTGAAAATAATCAGTAGGTAAAGTGTTTTTTAAAGAAAAGTAGATTTTGATTAAACCATTCTTTATTGATATTGGTATTTGTGACTGTGACGTCTTTGACGTTTTTTACTTTACAAATGTAGACTGTATCGTCAGCATATGATATTGTATCGCTATCACCCTTTAAATTTAATAGAAAAATCTGATATAAGTACACGATGAATAAGACGGGACCTAATACAGTGCCCTGGTGAATTCCAAATGTTGAAGTTTGTGGCTTTTAGGCCGAAAAGGTCGTAATAACACTGCATAATATCCCAGAAATCACAAATCTGAAGATTTTGAGTAGCCTTGAAAACCTAAGAACATTCTTTTGAAGTTTGTGGTTCACTGAAGTGTCCATTAATTCTAACACACTGGAGCCTTTAATCTAAATAACTTGAAATCCATGCATTCACTACCGGTTTGATTGAGTTTATTACTGAACAGGTCATGTAATATCCAATCAAATGCTTTTATTGAGTTATTTGATAACTAAGTTAATACCCCACTACCATTCGTTATGTTGTGTCGTTTCCGTTTGTACCTACTGTATGGCATTCACCTCCCGATAGGCAAGTCTTCCGCTACAGTGCAGTTTCTTTTGAAGTTGTTGAGTAAAAAGTTATGTTCGACAGCTCCTACATAAAATAACGTGACGTCAGACACACACACACACACACACACACACACACACACACACACACACACACACACACAAACACACACATCCAAACAAATCCAAACACAACACACGCACACTTGATATATATATTTTACACTTAATTTAGATCTTGAATTAAATAGGAAGATGTTTAATTTAACAAAAAAATTCTTAATATAAATGACACGTAGCTATGCAAAATTATTTTTCTCTTTTATTTCCGGCTGAACAATTTGAAAATTAATAAGTAACTTTCAAATTAGTATGCCTACCTTTCGCACTTGAATTGGTAAATAAAATAAATGTAGTACCAAAAATACAGTTTTAAATTGTATAAATCAATAAATCACTGTTTTTAGTTAGGTGCCCTGATACCAGTGGCATGCAGTGCGTATAAACTTAGATCATGCTGTCACCGACTATACACCTATATTAAAAATATATATACGCATATACCTATAAAGGTATATACATTTTTAATTTTTTTTAACTGTATATAATTAACTATTTTGAGTAGCTTCAATCCACAAAAATAACTGTACTATAAAAGAAGTATTGTAAACAAGATTTTCTAAATAAATAAATATTTTATACAAGGTAATACGGCAAGAATTTTCAATATATTTCGAAGACGATTTATTTAAAATTAAATCGGGAATAATACTAATTGCAGATATACTTACGTTTCTTTTCACAAAAATAAATCAAACATATTTTGATATTATTGATAGCAATGTCGTCGTAAATAATCATTATGATATGACCCTTGGATACGACAGATGGTATTTTCATTCACCATAGAAATGACGAATATAATTCACACAAAAAGTTTTGGGTGGAATTTGTAAAAAAATATCATTTCTGCAAATGACTTGCGCGTAGTTCTCACCTGGCATACGACCTTTCGAAGAAACACGCTATTTAAAAAAAATTACTTTTCTATTACAAAAAACTCGCAGACATAGAGTTAAGTAAAAATACACGGTTCAGGACGAGTTTTTCCTCGACTTGACTAGATCTACGGAACAAATTTGTTGGGCGCAAACAAGTGAGATAAATTAAGAATTGACATGAAGTTAGGTACAGAAACCTCGGAAATAAAACTTCTCGCCATAGAATGAATTACGGCTAGAATTTTAAATCGGAAAAACAGAAACGTCAGAAATAAAACTTCTAGCCGTAGGACGAATTACGGCTAGAATTTTAAATCAACTTTTTCTTAAGATAAGGATTATTTAATTAATATTTCTTTCCCAGAATCTTTATTAAAGCACAGCTTTTATGTACATACTGCACGCCACTGCCTGTGCGTACATTTTAGGGATGAGAATTTTTCGAAGACATCTAGAAGAATTGACGGTAAAGCGTACCTTGTTTGGGTATAAAATACGAACGGTGGTTCTTTCCGCGTTGAAATCTGCAGTGTCCTGGGAAACCAGTAAGTTTTTTTTAACTCTTCGCTTCAACAGGCCAAGAGGCCCAATTACAGAAGCGAAATAGATCACAAGTTTGAGGCTTGATTAAATCACATAGATAAATTGCGACCTTTTTAAATTACTTACTTATTTACTCACTATCGTGTCGTTTCACCGCGGGGGTAGTCAGAGGGGATGAAGCGTCACACTCTTCTTAAAAAACTACACTCGTCCCATCCACATTCATACATCGCAAATTCAAAGATTCAAAGCCATTTTTTTGGTTTTGGTTAATCTGTTCAGGTCAAGTCTTCTGCGCCCACCCTCTCTTTCAGGCGCCGTCAACACCTGCATCATATATCTTTACATTCTCAGGTCAATCTACATGCTCATACAATCTAAGTGATCCCTTTTTAATTTTATTCACTGTGCTAAGATTGGCTTAACATTATTTTTTTATTTGTTCGTTATATGTACGAGTACATAAGAACGATACATAAATTGGAGTGCTGTTTAATGAGCGAGTTAATTTTGAACGAACACATATTAGATCCCTTTATAACGTTCCAAGATATGTAGGTATATTATTGTTTAAAAATGCCTACATACACACTTGGCTTAACTAGGCGCTATACGTATTATATTCAAGACATAATTCATTATAAATGGCGTTTAATTATAATGATAAACTTCTGGCCATGGTGTACCCACTCATCGCCCACGCCCGCGTTGGGCAATTATTGTACCCCACATAAATATCATACTTTGGTGTCTCCTTATTTTGAAGCACATCTTGTCACGAGGCTGTATATTTTCAAGAATATTTTTAATAGTTTTGTGTAGATATAGAAAAACATGCTTAAATTATTTATAAAATAGAAATAGTAAAATACCGAAGGTACGTTATAGGTGGAACCAACAAGTCAATCAAATTTACCAAAAAACTCGGTAAATCAGGGTGTAATACTATCATACAAGAAACAAGACATCTGATTCTTTGAGATGTCCACTTAGTAAACATTAAGGTATCTTCTTCTTCTTTTTCATCTTCAGTCTTCATCTCTCCACTGCTGGATATAGGCCTCTTCCATACCCTTCCATCCTTCCTTGTTGTTAGCCATTTCTTTCCCCCCACAGCGGCTATATCGTCGACCAATCTCTTTTGAGGTCTTCCGATGCCTCTTTTATTCTCCCAAGGTCTACATTTCAGAACTTTGGGAGGCTATCTTGTAGCATCCTGCCTTGCAATATATGCAGCCCATTGCCATTTTAGCTTCGCTACACGATCCATGATACACTACTCTAGTTCTGCGCCTAATTTCGTCGTTTCTAATTCTATCTCTTAGGCTTACTCCAAGCGTGGATCTCTCCATATATCGATGCATGCATTTGAGCTTTTCTACACTTTTCTTTGTAAGGGCTATAGTCTCCACTCCATACGTCATAACTGGCATTATGCATGATTCAAAAGCTTCTCTTTTTTGGCTAATTGGAAACTCTTTGTTCTTGAAGATATGTTTAAGTTTGCCAAAAGCAGCCCAGTTCATTCATATTCGTCTTGACAATTCTGCTATTTGGTTTTCTTTATCTATTTTTATCTTTATATATATATATTCATTCTTAAAATAAAATAAAAATAAAACAAATGCAACGCAAGTCATACAAAAACACATAACGTAAGTTATGTTGAAGTTGATGGCTTCATAAAATGCAGCTAAACTGTAGTGAAGTAAAGCCATTTTCAACTGGATTTTCAACTGGCGCGAGTCCTTTTCATACCTAGTAACCGATTGTTTTGTGTTTTATTTTGTGATAGTTGAAATGAAATTAAGTACAAATTACGTAAATTCGAAGTAACGTACCTTTAACTTGAGTTATTTTTAACCGCATGGTACAAGGCTCAAACCAATATAATCCGGTAATAAATTATACAAAAAATACGACATACTAAAATCCAGGATTGAAGAAATGGGCAGACACAAAATCGATATACTCACCCAAAAACATTAATGTCTTTCTATTTACTGTATTTGTATTTTTTTTACTATTTTTATCTATACACAACTTAAGGGGTTACTTAGGTATTATTATTTATTATTAGCTAGGGGTTATTTAGGTAGAAATAGGGTAATTTTTTTATTTGCACTTATCAAGGTACATAAGAAATTAATTATTTTTTTGAAAAAAGTAAATGCCCGCATCACATTCATTCCGGTGAAGCTCCTCCGACGTGGCTGAGAAGCAATTTTACCCGGTGCACGTTTGTCCGAGACAGAAAAGAAGATAATGTACTATTTTGAAATGAAATATATAAAATGTAGCCAACATGTTATTAAGAAGATAAGCCATTTGTTAATAACAATTGTTTGCACAAACCGTTATTTTCCGAATCGGATAAACTTTATTTTAGATATTACATTTCTGAATAGGTCCATGACCTGCTTTTCAGTATCAGACAAACGTTCAGCGAGGAAATTTGCATCTCAGTTACGCGGAGGAGCTCCCGAGAGTTTTCCAAAAATTTTCCAATTTAACAATACATAGTTTAATATCAACTCAACACATATTATTCTAGTGAGACAGGCATTTTACAACCTAAATTAGGTATGTTTTCACCTTTGAATAAAGATAAATAAATAAAATAAAATACATAAATAAGAAATCACACTAAACTATGGTAGTCCGATCTATTTTACTTCCAATCCAACTTAAGACGTATTTATTTAGACAATCCTATAAAAACCTATAGAACCAACTTAAGACGCATAGAAACCTATAGAATCTGACCACAACAACACTAGCTAATGTTTTCCACTCCTATTGTGCGCTCTGCATTTTAATTCCATTTCTAGCATGCCACCTAGTGAATAAGTAATAGTAAATAAGTTTTTTTCTTTTTTAGCAGTAAGTTGAGGTGAGTATTCGCGAAAACGGCGCTATATAAATTGTCCAAATATTATTATTATTATTTGGCTACTAATTTCATGAAATATTGTAAAATCAGGTCTATGTTTATTGCCTTGCTTTGGTAACAAACGTGTCTTTTCCACTGTTATTGAACATTGTACACTTCGTCAATTTTGACGTGAAGGATGTTGAATAAAAAAATATTTATATTATTATTGAATCACATCCGAATATTTATTAAATGAAATATCTCTAAAATGATAGAGATATTGATATTTGACAGGTATCTTGACATTTCTTACATATATTTTACCCGTTTATACATAAGTACGTCCCGTCTATTTTGTACTGGGATAATAATCATTCATTTTTCATCATCATACCAATAAGGTTATCCTGAAAATTATGATGCAGAATAGCCTGTTAATAGATTTTTTGAGACGGCTAGACTACAACCTCGTCTTAACTTTTCAATAAAATTGTCTCGAGATTTTATAGCGTTAGAATATTTTATGAATAAAAAAGCTGACAAACTCTGTGTAAACCTGCCTCCCTGTCAATGTCTCTCTCCCTGTCAAACTCCTCCCCTCACTCCACGACTCAAGACGCTCCCCGCCTGACAATTGATTTCTTGGTACATTTTTATTTTATGTATCAGTGTAGTACCTACCGAAATATTTGTCAAAGTAATTTATACACAATCTGATAAATAATGAAAAAATATAAGAATTATTTTGTAATGTAGGAGAACCTTTTTTATGCGCACAAATTTTTCGTAATATTTCTCAATAACGCGCGTGTTGGTGCTTTAATAATAATAATAATTGGATAATTTGTATAGCGCCGTTTTCGCGAAATACTCACCTCAAGGGCGCTTTACACAGAGAAATTATTATCTTACGAGACAACTTACTGCTAGAAAAGAAAAAACTTATTTACTATTACTTATTCACTAGGTGGCATACAAGAAGTGGAATTAAAATTGAGTACTATAATAGTTTGTGAGTCCCTGAAAGAATTATGTGTTTTCGCGGAGTGCACAATATGAGTGGAAAACATTAGCTAGCGTTGTTGTGGTTAGATTTTATAGGTTTTTATAGGATTGTCTAAATAAATGCGTCTTAAGTTGTTTTTTGAACAGTGGTAAGCTGTCAGTTTGTCTCAGTTTGTTAGGTAGTTTGTTCCATAACTTTGGTCCAGCCACCGCGAAAGCACGATCACCGAAATTAGTTTTGTGGACGCGATTTACTTCAGCTAACCTATTTGTATTAGATGTTGATGCTGAGCGAAGTGTTAGTTGTCTATTATTTGCGGAGAATGGAATGCAGAAGTCGGTTATGTATTGAGGGGCCATGTTGTGAATAGCCTTAAATATTGTAAGGCAAAGCTTATATTCAATCCTCTCTGGACATCTAATGTAATCTACATCTTCCGTATACGATTTCGAAATGCATTATCACTTCACAATACACCGATTTGGAAATGGCTTTGGCCGTTGAAAAGACGCTATATTCGCGTTCAGATCCCGCGTTTCATAATGTATCACGTGTGGTAATTTTCGCGTTCGGCCATTGTTGGCCCATTGTGTAGCCTAATGTATCCAAGCTCCGGACGGACACGAAGATCGCCTCTCGTCGGCAGGTATCACAGCTCGGGGGTGCGATACTTATTCCATTCAATTTGGGCAATGACGCAACTCAAATGGGCAACTTGATGAATACCTCCTTAATATGCTGGTGTCCTGGTAACCTGTAGCGATTTAACTTATAATGAAATGTCAGAACCGGTGAAAATTACATTTCATTTATCTCAATTGAGTCTGCTAATTGGTTAATTATAATTTTCGGAATAATAATTATGTACGTATGAACTAAAGATATTATTTTGTATCAGAAAGTTAGCAATCCGAAGCAATAAAAACTCGCAAATGGTAAGCCCTTGGGTTGTGAAATTTGCAGAGCTTATTTTGTCTCGAATGTCTAAGTCAAAGCGACCATTTTAATTCACATTGTAGGTTTACATATTTTTCAACAAGATAAAGTATTTGAAAGAAGAGTATATTGCTGAGACTCGCATTGAGTGAATAATTTGTTATGAATTGTTTTGTTTCTTTTCTTTTCTTTTTTCTTGTAAGCATAATTATTTTTTAGCTTTTTTATACGGAATATAATATACATTATATTATACGGAGGTTAATATATATCGGTCTCGGTCGCGGGCGGTAAAAGTAGTATAACATACATGTTTTGTCGGTTCATTAAGCACGATATTAATGATCATTATGTATGTACTTTAAAATGAATGTACTGAACGTTATGACGCCGTATTTCGACAGAAATATGACACATGTTTTCATCCCGACAAAACATTCGCTTATTTCACAATCGTACATACAAGTATATATATTTACATACTTATAGTTTTTTTAACACAATGCTATATTGATCTCTTCTTGCCTTTATGTGGTTGCCTCCAGCTACATAATTATACTGATAACACTAACATTATATTATGTATATTATACTGATTATAGTTTAGGTAAATATGTATATAATAAATTCCAAAGTAACCGTCGAACCGTGTAATGACATTTTATGTACAATGGTAAAACAGTAAGGTTGTCTTTAAAATAATAATATGATTCAGTAATGATAATTCTTCCGAATTTTGTAATCATATTTTAGAAACGTTAAACAATTTAAACAAAAGGCATTACAATTTTACATATAAATAAAATACACGGATTGGAAATTTTGTAAATAAGAAAAAAAAGTACTAAATCCCACTTATGATAATTTCGTTGTCGCTCCGTCCGTCCGTCATCTATCCGTCCGTTCTTTTGTCTGTCTGTCTCCGCAACTTCGAGTAATGTTCGTAACTTCTTTATAGTATAATTTTTTTTGTTTTTTATTTTTTATTTTTTACCTCATTTTTGAAAGTTACATCTAGTTTAATATAAATAATAACCGATTGAATTTAACGAATAATCAGATGTTTGATATATTCCCCATTTCATTATAGCCATCTCTTCACCGCACTTGGAATTTTTTAATTTGAGGATCAGAAAGTGTGACTAAGGGCCGGTTGTTTCAAGTTGGATTAAAGTAAGCGTTCTTTTAAAGCATAGATTTTTACGTTCTCCACCAATCAGACGATCCATTTTCGTAAAAATCTATGCTTTAATCGAACGCTTACTTTAATCCAACTTGAAACAACCGGGCCTAAGATACAATGGTATTGAAACCGGACGACGTTAAATAATGAGAGTGTTAGCATATAAAGTTTTTGTAACGAATTAAAAATAATTATTTAATGAAGTACGCGCGCAAGCAGCTAGGTATTCGATATTATTTTTATCATTCTAAGTACAGTCGGCTAGGCTCAACTGAGAAATCAACTATGTTCAGATATCACCACAAATATTTTCGAAGGCAGACTAAAGCAATTTTACTTATCCCAAAACCTAGTACAACCCTTCCCTGTCCCCTTCCAAATCCTATTCGTCTAGTTATCAAAAAAAAATTTTTATTGTTACATTTTTATAATATTGTATATTCCGGAAAACTATTTTAACTGTGGTTGGTTGGAAGAAAAGAAAGAAGAATGCTAATTGCCAATAAACCCGCCACTGAATTAATGTGTATGCAAAAGTTAAAAAAATGTTCGAATTCCGAATTTTTCACTCATGATTGTCTATCTAATAAATATGTTTATATTCAAGCTGAAGTTATCTAGGTATATCAAATATATCTACCGAGGCAAGACCAGTAAAATAATAATAAATAATGGAATTCTGGTACCAACACTGATGTACAGAAGTGAAGGCTGGAGCTGGCAGAAGAGGAAAGAAAGTGGACTGAATACAGTGAAGTTGAGATCACTTAGACTTATGTGTGACAAATCCATTTATGATAGAGTTAAGAACGAAGATATTAAGAATGAATATAAAACTGATCTTAGCAAAGTTTAGAGAATGAAAAAAGGGTCGCTTAGATGGTTTGGGCATGTTGAACGAATGGATGGTAAGAAAGATATACGAGACGAGTGTTGACGGCGCCAGAATGAGAATGAGACCGGAAGACGTGGCATGCCCAGATTAACCAGATACTGGAAGATGGTCCTGTCAGGAGCCTCCTGAATGAGTTTCATCCACATTCATACAGTTTGAATGCGAAGATGTATGAATGTGGATGAGGCAGAGTTGTGCGTCAGGACGGAAGAGTGCAGCGCTCTATCCTCCCTACCAACCCCCACGGGAAAACGTGATGGTAAGTAAGTAGGTTGCGTGTAATTAAAACTGTAATGTTGGTATCCTGCTGCGGACCGAGACACCACTCTAACATCTGTAGCCGAGACGTTTGATTTATCGTTGCCCAGTCCGCGACATGACCTAGGCGGGGACCCCCAGAGACCCACAATGTGGCACGTTGTAAAAAGGGGGTAATGAAGTAGGCCGTATTGATTGTCGGTGATGTTGCGTTTCGTTTCAGCACCGTTGGATCCTACTGCCTAGGCCGCTGGTCTCACCGAGATCAGGCGTCTGTATCGGCTTTGTTATTCTACGAGGGTTGATGTCCGGCCGTTCGGGTGACGTTTATTTTTCTCACAAATCTATAAAATCTTTCATGGAGGCTGACCGCTGAAATGTGAACATGCGTTTATTTCTTTTCGGTTATTTTTTTTTTCCACACTAACATAAAATAATGTTTTCATAACAAATTATTTAATGTTGTGCAATGACAAGTGCATATTATTTTGAATTGTGGGGTGGTTTAGATTTTTGTATAAAATTATGATCAAAATTCATAAGAGTACAATATGAAATGTAATATCTAAATAAAATTATACTACACGCTCTATATGTTTGGGTTTATATCCTGTATAACCAGCTAACTTATTTTATATATTTTACTATATTATCCGCGTGTATCTAATTTCTGAAGCATCAAATACTTAAGTGTTTGGCAACATATTATTTCCTTAGTCGTCATAAAATGTTTTTACATAGTGCTTCACAACACATCACAACACATCAGCCCTGATTATGAGCCCTCTAATGGGATCCGAAACGTCCGCCAGAGAGGTCTGATATACACGCTAGAATATCCCAGAAAACTACACACAGAATACATACATACATACGAGTATGTAGGTATATTAATTAGGGTTATCGTAAGTAGGATCGTATAAATTTCATTGAAATAATAAATTATACAGATGTAAAAAGTATATACTAAAATAATACAATCAATTCCAAATATATAAATATTATTGTTAACTTTACCTATTCTATTTGAAATATTTTTAAATTCTTTATATTAGTTTCGCCGCCGTACGTACGTACGTGTCTGTGGAAATGTCTTGGAAGTGAAAATTAACACACCTCCCGTCATCCAATCGAACTGAAATTTTGCAAGTCAACTCGAAATTTTGACAACTTTGTCGGTATGCACAGTTATTATGGTTGTTTTCGTTTTTCGCGAAAAAAATCAAGACGAGAACTCAATTTCGAAAATTTCAAGTTTTGTCATGTCTTTGGAAAATACGTTCGTCGCGGGACGTCTCTCCTTCTCAGAATTGAGTCGAATATTAGCTTTTTCATTTTAATCCGATAGAGCACAAATGCTGCTATCGAGTGTGCTGAAAATAAACGTTCCGAAGTGATACACTTCAGAATTAAATTCGCTTTCATTCGATTTTCACTGTTTCAGCCGCTGATCCGCGAAGGGTGACTCGATTCACTATCTAAAAAATCACGATTTGTAGAGTTTTTACTTTTCAATCTTCACTTTTTTCTATATATTTTTTCGCAAAAGCAAATATTTAGTTTACACCAAATCTGGAATTATTTTCAAACGATTTTCTTTTTTTTCTCCATGATGCTAAGAACTGCGCTCGAAAGTCTAGGCTCCTGAATAATCACACTTGGGTGACGTAATTATGATAAAGCAGTACAGGTGAAAATTAGTTATTCCTAGAAGCATCCATCCGATACAGAGAAGACGTTTGAATGAGTTTGAATTATATCGGATAAAAAATTCTGCATACAGGTCTTTTCCTTGCGTATAAAGAATTTATAATGAAAACTTTGTTTTAATGGATTAAATTATTTAAAAATAAAATTAAACTCGCAAAGGCTAAGCATATTGATAATCTATTAATCAATGTGAGAATAATAAATTGCTGTGTCGTAGAGGCGTATTTTGAATGCGTGTAAAATTCAAACTGATAACGGTTGTATACACCATGATTAATAAATTAGTAATATTAAACAGAAAGTGAGAACGTTCGTATGAATACAAGAGCTTAATTCGCAATTTGATTAATGTGTTCGAATATTTAATGAGCCGAGTGGGAAAGTGTAATTAATGTGTTGAATTTAGATATGAATTTTCTGTAGTTATACATTATTCAGTTTTTTTTAACCATTGATCTGATTCGGTTATATAGCCGATTTAAGGAATACATTAACCATGTATTTGTTATTATTAAGAATTAGATCTACGAGTACAATTAAACGGCTGGTTCTAAAAACCTGGTGGCTCCAGGTTTCGGTCACAATCGGGTATTTACTGTAAAATATAAAGATACATATTAAATTTTTTTTGTTCATGAACTATGTATCATCATCATCATTCTTGGCACTACAACCCTTGGTGGGTCTTGGCCTCCTCAATAATTTTCCTCTACTTATCTCGGTCTAGTGCCAGCTCTCTCCAGTTTCGAAGGTCTAAGGCAGAGATATCTTTGAGGACGTTGTCACTCCATCTTAGTTTTGGCCTTCCTAAGCTCCTTCGCCCTATTGCCCTTGAGTTTAGCAGGGACTTTGGTGCTTGATGCTCGGACATTCTCTCCACATGACCCAGCCACCGAAGTCTTCCCAGTTTTATAAATTTTGTGACCTTTGGCTCCTTAAATAGAGTATAGAGCTCATTGTTGTAACGTCTACGTCAAAGTCCATTTTCTAGAACCGGTCCGAAGATACGCCTCAAAATTTTCCTTTCAGGTATATTAGATCATGTATATGTATATTAGATCCTATAACTGGTATACACGAATATTATTAATTTTTTTTTTTTTTTAAATAAAGACGCGAACACGGAATACGTGTCACATCAATATTCTTACTATTTTCAAACTAAGCTAAACGCTTGTGCTATGAAAATAGGACTAACTTGCTGATCTGGAGTGAGATTCGAACCCGCGACCTTTGGATCATTTTTTTTTGATGGATGAATTTGAATTGATTATATTCGTATATTAATGAATTAATCGCCGTCAACTTTGTAGAGTTTCTTAATGATCTTCGTTAAGGATAATTGTAAATTAAACTCTGTTACAACTCTATTTGAGTTTATTGGTATATCTCTTTTCATTTAAGAAAGACAATTAAATAAGTATGTGTAAGCCGTACGTACGAGGCACATTGTTTCATTGTGTTGTTGTTTACACCCGTAAACACCAACATAACGAATCCATGTGCGTCGTACGCATGACTTAAGCATACTAATTCGATTGTCTTTCTTAGGTGGAAAGATCTACACCACGAGTTTCCAGTGTAGGTATACCTGTCGATTAGAGTTATTGATACTCTCGATACTCGAGTAGTCCTAATAAATTCAATAGAGTGTAAACAGTGGTTAATTTATAAATTATCCTTAACGAAAAAAAGTTTTGTACATGTTTTTTTCAATTTTGATTATATTTTTCGCTTTTTTTACTTCCTTTCTTTTAACTCGTAGCGTGTGGTTGCTTGTCTGATGAAAAAACTTTGGATCGATTTTTAACCCTTTTTCCGTGATTCAATCGAGCTGAAACTTTGCAAGTAGACTCGTGGCGACGATCAAATGGATCTATCAAATTTTCGTTAATAAAAATTAATAATTATAGTACAATTTCGGATTTTTTAAAAAATTGTTAATAGTTTTTTCATACAACTTACTCACTTGTATGAAGAGACTGCAACGCATCTGGTAGACACTAAACCTGATTATAGTATAATTTTGGATTTTTGGACATTTTTTATTACTCCCTTTCGTAGCGTCGCCCGACCGAAGCCCAACGCGTACGTTAAGCGACAAACCAGTTTCCACTAGTAAATGAGAAAAGGAGTGTAATAACAGCTAGTTATTACAAACGGCCCTTCAAATGCAAGATTGTTACGATAAATCAGAGAGAATATTCCACTTGGACAGTATCATGTGGAACTCCGTGATTTATTATTTGTACATTATGAACCATTATGAAAGATTGATAACTAAAAAAGGTCACTAAAATATATTTTTTAGTCTTCATTAGTATATATTTATACCATAATATTAACGTAAAGAGGAAACAATATTATAATCAAGAGCTTGCAATTTTTTCAGAACAAAGTTCTGTGAAACCATTCTGGTAGCAGCCAAATATTTTTTCATCGATTTGATTTTTCTGTATGTCTTTCCAATTGATTAATTAATTAAGAAATAATATTATTATTCATAAGGAAATAAAATATACACGACATCCTAGGTGTTAAAATTACAAAATATGGATTTTAACGAAACCAGAGAGTTTGAGAGAGCGCGTTGTTTTTCTCCAGGGAAATCAACACATACATATGTACGTAGGTACTTCTTTAAGATTTCTCATTCAGTTTTAAAAGAAATGGGACTTAGGTATGTAAACAGGTCCGTAGTTGTTCGTTTCAGTTACTTCCAGCTACACATTGGTGTCATAATTGAGTCATATTTCTTGATTTAGATAGAAGTGAGTGCATCTACACTATTTATTTATTTATTTATTTCAAAAAATCCTTATTTAAATATATAGGTACTTAATAATAATTTAACAATATAAAATATGTTTAGGACTCTCGCCTCGTGATCCAAAGGTCGCAGGTTCGAATCTCACTCCAGACAAGCAAGTTAGTCCTATTTTCATAGCACAAGCGTTTAGCTTAATTTGAAAATAGTAAGAATATTGATGTGACACGAATTCCGCAATTACACATTTTTTGTTGTTGTTGTTAGGTATGTGGATTATGCCACTCTACTAGGCTACGCCTGTCCCAGAGTGGCGTTATAGAACACAATTATAATATTTTTTTTGAATTCGTCAATAATATTGTTTTCATAAGATAATAATTATGTATTATTAGTATGTAATTATGTAATAATTATGTATCTACTTATGTAATTATGTAATTATATAATTATGTAATAAAGTATCAAGTGCAATGTTAGTGATAAGTTGAGTTAGTCATAAGTCCAAGTGTAAATATGTGTAGAATATTGTTTAATCTAAAAAGGGTTACAGTTTTGTTTAAGATTATTTTTTATTTTCCTTAATTAATTAATTAATTTATTTAGGTATATATTTTTATTTATAGTCTAATTAATTAATTAATTAGTCTAGTCTGTTTTGTTTTTAATTTTGAAACTATGGTGTGGCACATTTTTACCCGTTTGAGGGTAGGTTAGAGGCTGGTCAGAGATGTCGCATCAGACATTGTTTCGAGTCGAAAGTTTTTTTTGAATCCGGGACGTAATAATGAACCGAGCCGTGGAGCGGGACGGGCGCTCGTCAGCCCAGGGTCTGCGCCTCCAGGCTCAGCCCCGCGCCCAGCTCCCAGGATCAGAAGGATTATTATGGAAATTCGTGTTCGCGTACATTGTGGAATATTAATAGGGCGAGCACGCGTGCTAAAATAAATACCATTTCTTAATCTGATTTTTCGGTCTCGGCATACAAAATACTTTCAGAGTTATAAGATTAATTATATGAAGAGTTATCTTTATTTCTCAAAATATTTGTTTGAAGTATCCGATTAATGTTGATATTGAAAACACTAATTTCTTTCAGAATATTTTTGAGTATGTCCAAATTTTTTCAGAACAGAACTGGATTTTTGTTGCAGGGATATCATTAATCAATCTATGTATATATAGAAAAAAAAATTTAGATAATATTTCTGGCGTATTCTAGCGGAATGTTAGTAATTCGGATGAATTTTCACTCACACAGATAAAGTATATTGCTTAAAATACTCCAAAAAAATCTATAGATGTCTCATTAACGACATCTGTGGTCAATCAAGGCGAATGAAAAAGCTTTGGTGCTAGCCGCGTGGAGGATCGTTAGAACTTACATGTGAAACGTGGCGCATAATTTAAATTTATATAAAACTTCCATAAATTAGTAGACATGGTATTCTATGTTATTCTATCATGAGTGGAAATGGCGAACGTTGCACATGTGTAAAGTGATCAGTCAGCCGTACGATAGGTCGTAAGCTCTATGAACACCCAACACATACTTGCCCATAAAAAAATACAGTTTCGTCTCTGCGAGACATCTATATATACATTGATTGACTAATTTCTTTAAATATAATTATTAATTTCGTACCTTTTGAAATCTTCAACCATTCAAATAAATTACAGGAATCAATAAGTTTAAATAAATTAAATCTATTTACATATTTATTCGAAATTCTTCGGAACTTCGAACTGATTTCTATCTAGAAACTCTCGATAACATTGGAAGTGTAAATTCCGCTTGAAAAAATAAAGATCCCAATAATATTTTTTTTCATACAACACGAATCTCTCTAATTTCCACATTTAACAAAAGGACCCTTATATTTTATGTTAGTTAAATCGTTTACTTCCAAAATCTCCATTTATTAATGTATTATAGATATCTCACAGAGACGAAACTGTATTTATTATGGGAAAGTAGGTATAGAAGTCATTTGGGTGTACATAGGACTTATGACCTATCTTTATGGTTGGCTTAAGTGATCACTTTACACAATTGTAACATTCGCCATTTCCACCCATGATAGAATATACCATGCTTATTCATTTTTTGGAAGTTGTATATATGTTCAAATTGCGTGGAAAGCTTTCACATATGAGTTGTAAGCGCCTTTCCATGCAGCCTGTACAAAGCCATTTTCATTCCCCTAAATCCCCACAGATGTCGCTAATGAGAAAATCTACATTGATTTTTTACGAAATTTTGAGAGCAATATACTTTAATTGATTAATAATGTCTCTGTGACATAAATCCAGCACTGTTCTGAAAGATTTGAACAAACTCAAAATATCCCCATTTATTGATGCAAGTAGAAAATTCAATTTACGTCTCACGTACTGTCACACGTTAATGACGGTGAGATTCAAAGTACTTTTTATTTCATCATGATTTTGAGCTATATTTGAAAATACTCAAATATGGGACTAATTTATTTTCTACTGTACTTGCCACACAGGCTCGATATGTGTTGAAACGGGTGAAATCTTAATATTGAAATAATTTTAGGGTGAGTAGATGATTCAATTGTGCCTTATAGTAATAATTTATTTAACAAGCGCCGCAATCACCCTTTGGAGCCCCCAGGCGATGTAGCCTTTTGGGGGTCCTAATATTCGACGGTTGTCTATACCGGAATAAAATTAAATGGATATATGTGTGAATTTCGAGTCGTTTATGTTTAAAAATTTATCATGTATAACCCCAGCTTAATAAATCAGAAACTGTCTTGTCTTCTGCGTGATTAACAACCGGCCTGAATATGTTAAATCCTAACATCTGTCATTTTCCTTACATTTAATAAATTATCAATATCAATTTATATAAATTATTAGAAATGGCTGTAGTGTGGTAGATAGAATAAAGAAAGGAGTGCTGAGATGGTCTGGTCATGTGGAACGTATGAACGAGGAAAGGATGGTTAAGAAAATATTTGAGGCGAGTGTTGAAGGCAACAGAAATAGAGGGCGTCCGCGAAAGACCTGGCACGATCGGATACAACAAGTGTTTGAGGATTGCCCCGTTAAAAGCCGCAACAACCGTAGAACTTGTACGAATGTGGCCGAAGCAAAAGTGGTGTGCCAGGATATAAGAGTCTGGCGTTCAATCCTCTCTGCCTACCACTGCGGGGAAACGGCGTGATGGTTAGTTAGTTAGAAATGACAATATATGTATGAATAAACAAATTTAAAGTATGTAATACACCTACAGATGTGTTTTTTTAACCGAGATTATGATTTTATTCAAAGTGAATTTAAAATTTTTTATATATTTTTTAAATAAAACTAATCTTTTGAAAACTTATATTTATTTAATCTGTCCAAATGAATAAAAGTCTGACGAAATTGTCACACGTGCCTAGGAGTTTTTAATGAATTTGTTCGGCTAGAGCTTGAAACGCTCAGCCCTCGGTGATGTCTGAATTATAGATTTACATTCTGAATGCTATTGCAGGTATTGTAGGTATCGCTTCGAATGAACCAAGATCCCTCTCGGCGCTCGTCCGAACCTTGCGCCGGCACCTGAGCCGATTTATCGGAAGTATCGGCGTGTGTATGACATGTCGCACAACGTGTTTATACGCGCGTGAAGAACACGGCGACGGACGCTAATTTACATATGTGCGCGCTAATATTCGTGTACATACGATTATACGCTACTTGGAGTCCCCTGAAAATGAGCGATGGCACGGAGTGGCGGACATCTGCCACGAGGGATAGCTCGTTACAGCCTCCCCCTCCATCCCTCACCCCCGCCGCGCACCGCAGGGCCGCTCAGCCAGGGGTCCCGGGCCAGCGAGAGGGATGTGTCCCGTACACGTGGCGAAGCGCATCCAGCAAATATTGTCAAGCCACGGAGTAAAAATTGTCTCCGAATACCGACGACACCGCTGGAGTGAAAGCACGCCGTGTTGCGTAGTTGACGCTTACCATTTTTTAAGTTGGACGGAGTCGGGATGGGTCATATGTTGTGTTTTTTCTGTCACCACTAACTGGAAAACGTTTTTGGAAGTA
This sequence comes from Agrypnia vestita, assembly GCA_016648135.1. NCBI lineage: Eukaryota > Metazoa > Arthropoda > Insecta > Trichoptera > Phryganeidae > Agrypnia > Agrypnia vestita. Next base: position 37,281 of record JADDOH010001079.1, on the reverse strand, counting down.
CAATAATTAATGAGTGCCACGGTCCCCCGTCTGAAATTCTCCGGGAGGCGATCGAAACAATGTTCACGCGCAGTCGTTGGCATTTCAGAATCAAAATAAGTTAATTTTTTTAAGTAGGAATATTTGAGGGAAAAAAATGGAATTACACATTCGTAAATAATTGTAGAACAATACGATAAATTGTATAACGGATAATTAAATATTTTTATAATTGATATAAATTAACTTTGTTAAAACCACTTATTTATTTAAAAAAATCCGACATGTTTAAAAATTATTAAAATTATTATTTATTATAACATGTAAATATTTTTATTTACATGTTTTAATATAAATATATAGCAATTTGCTTCTATGATTATATTTTATGTATATAAATATATTTTATTATGTCCATTTCATAGAAGATTTAAAATAAAACAAATTATTTAATGAGTAAACTAATTTCGTGGTAAAAGCCTACCTTAATGCCTTTTAAAACACACTATCCTTAAATTTAATTAACTAACTAACTTACTGACCATCACGCCGTTTCCCCGCAGAGATAGGCAGAGAGGATAGCATGGCATATTCTTCAAGCGCCAGCGATCTTCTATCGATTTTTTAAGTTTGCGAAAAAAGCTCACCGAAGCGCCTCGTAAAATACATTAAATACTTGTATATATTTTTGTAAGTTTTGTAAATTGACATGAATACTTCGAACCACAAATGAATGCTAACTTTTTAATTGACTTGGCGGCTGAATATAGACAAAAATTAGGCTTATAATAAAAATCAACAACGTTCGAGAATTTTTATAGCTAAATATTGATTAATTATTTTTTTAAAAGTAGTTTATAATAATACGATATTAAACCTCTACCTAAAAGCTTATCCAGTACTGTTTATGTTTAGGATTTCAGCTGGCCAAGTACATACTTTGGTGCAATGCGTCATATAGAAATAGTGTTAATGTCATTCTACATTTTTTGATGTTTTTTAAAATAAAAAAAATCATAACAGTAACATCAAAGTATCGACACACAGAACTTCCAAAGAATGCTTTAACTGAATTTGTTCAGAGAAAAATAAGATAATTTCAATGAAATACTTGATATAAAAAAAATATTATGTATATTAAAATCAGTTAACAATACACTATATTAAAATAAATTATTTTATAAAGAAGGATTACCATAAATATTCATCCAGAGGAATCTCATATTATATGTAGTAGAAAACAAAGACCCATCCAACCCTTTCAAGGTAAATTCGTAGACCCCAACACCAGTTGAATATGTAGATTCCAAGCTTACGGTCGGTCTAAGCAATACGGCCTGGACAAAATTAAAATTATGGAGGCATACCTAAAGCAGGACAACAAAATCCAGCCATTTCCTTTTTAACTAATCCAGAGCACTTGTGCTGCACAGATACCAGTTACTTGGGCAGCTGCAGGCTCTAGAATTTTTCCCAGTCAGGGGAGAAATTATGTTGTTTGTATTTTTTACGGAAATGTACATACGTACGTGCTTATACTGTACTAGTAAGTAGTGATGCAACGAATACGAATACGAATATTCGTATTCGCCGAATATCATCACGAATATTAAAAACAATCTATTTATACATAACTGAACGCAACGCAAATTACAGTTTGGCTGTGCACCGCGTATCCAAACACACCTAAGCACTATATTATCGGGGATTCTCCTAACATTGAATGAATGGATTTGTTGAGTTCTCAAGCTGTCAATTGTTACTTGTTTCACAGCATGAAATGATCATTTTTTTAATCTAGTTTCGTTGGGTTATTAATAAGGTTAGGTGCTTATTTCATGTAGTTTTTGTTTTGTAATACGTACTGTTCGTTACATTTTATTTACGTTGTATGTAAAAGTGTTAACTTTCATAAAATAATTTCAAATTAAAACTAACAACATTACCTCTCGTAAGCGTGAAAAAAGTGATATTTATTTTGAACCGCTGGGAATGTACAAACGGATAAAAGAAATGTTGTGCTCTTTGAACAAAAATTTGCTGGTGGTAAATTTTAATTATTAAATCTCTTAGTAAAAGAAGAACAGTGGTGTATTGTTTATTACCATATTGAATTATTCGTATTCGCAGAATAGTAGGCTTGATATTCGTATTCGTATTTGTGAAAGTAGTATTCGTTGCATCACTAGTAGAAAGGCAAAAAGATCTAAAAAAAATGTTTGGTCTTTAATCATGAATACGGTAAAAGAGTATTCCACTACTGTAACGATAAAACTGATCATTATAAGTACATGTCAAAAATAAATTTATTTTAAGTATGCGTGTAATAAAGTAATAATATAGGATCAATAGAAAGACAATCTAATTCTTTCTCTCTCGATAGATCCCTTCGCCATACTGCCACTGATACATATATTGTAATATGTATTCATTCCAAATAGCTCGAGCACTAGAACCCTTCAAATAAAATACAAATCCTTACCATCGCGACATTTTCATAAAATATATTCGATTCCTAGATTGGATCGGAGCGTATGAACCTGTTAAGATCCCTATGGACTCCAAGGAATCATCTTATGCAAGTTCTATATTCTTTATTGCTTACATATACCTATGAAATAGAAACAGATGGAAGAATTATATTAGTAGGGACACTATGGTTCCGGCACCTAGAAACTCTGATAAATAATAAATGATTGAATTAACAATTATGAATAAAACACTATTTTTGTTCATTTCAACTATGTAGTTTATTTTTGAGTATAACACAACATTTTTCGGATATCTCAGGTGAGTTCAGTTTCAATCTATTTTAATTTAAAAGAGGTTATATACCGTAACGGAAAAACTGTTGCGTGTTGAAAAGTGTTATTGCACCATCGTTTATATGTATACATAAAAACACAGGATGTAATTTCTGTTCCCTGTCTTGGGTTTTTAATGACAATTATTTGTGAGTCCTTTATACTCCATATTCCCTTAATCACATATAATTCTAGTTAGACTATGTAGATTTCCGATTACTTTTCAAAGATCTCATTTAAAACTGCTTAAGTCGTAAATGTAAATCAATTAAGTAATGGCATAAATACACGGGCATAAATAAATACCTATTGTTAGGGTAGTAACCATCGAGTAAGGCAGCCTGTCGTAAATCTACGTCTTGTTTGTTTTCGAGACATGGGGTAAAAATCACCTAAATAACATTTTTTATTTTGGTGATTGTTATGCACATGTTTACTCTTTTTATACGCAGATAGGTATAAAGTAATTGTATAAACAGGATGCATAACTGGAACTGTTGCTCTTAAGCCGCTGCGCTGTGAGGAGCGAGCTTAAAAACTAGTTAAAACGTTTAATTCGAAAAGTATGGCGCAAGCAGCGAGAGCGGTAACGTTCCTTCGCAGAAATGCCGTAAATCATAATCGTGGCGTGTCAGGAGTCAGGGCCGGGTGATTTATCGCCCGCCTGGACCGCAGACTCTTTCATCTTCCAATGGGATGTTCCCAGTTGCCAGTCCGCGCGGGGAGATGTTATCCGCAACATCGCGGTGAGACAATTTTACACTTCAATTAATTGCTTCATTCAGCCGGCACCACCTCGCGGATAAAGCCCGCGCGTCGGGCGCGAGGCTCGATACGATGTCGGAGAACGTGCCTCGTGTTAATTCCTCTCCCCTTCTCTTCCACTCCACGTCGTAGGAATACTTTCGTTGAAAGATGTGAAGAGGTCTAGCAAATATTTGGGCTCTAAATAACGGTACATAGATTAAATACTTATGTTTGTTTTACGCTCGAACATAAAATATGTACATCCACTAATACGTGTCATTCAGTAAAACATCTATCTATTGGTACAGTTAAATTGCTTAATCACGTCTCAGTCATTATTTGTATCTACAAATAATATGAAAGAGTATCATTATTTTAATATATTTTCATAAGTGTACCTACATATTATAATCTATTATTAATTGTTTTTATTACAATGACAATTAATTACAAATAAGATTTATTTATATATTTTTATATTCATATATCAGTATATCATCCATCCTATTAGATGAAACCTGTCTCAAGTATATTCATACATTTAATTGAAGGAGTAACATGCTAAACTTGTATTATTATTAATAATAGTTAATATATGCTTATTTTAAGCGTAGCAAAAATATATAAGAATGAGAAAGGTGACGAGGTCATATGTACTGTTCCTCCATAAATAATAATGCACTCTTTGGTATGTTTGAACAAGATTTACGCCAAGTTAATTTAAATACATGAATGAGGAATATAAGATCTGTATTGTTTTTAGAATAACCATCGCATTTACTTGCATCTTATCCTCATTATATACCCATCTATTTCTACTATTCAAAAAAAAAAGAATTTGGAAATCATTTTTGGCCATATTCTATTTTCATTAGTCCATAACAAAATGTCCATTGAAGTTTCAGTGTACCTGCATATATTTTGCTGCTTCATTTGGGATAAATTAAGTACATATTAGAATTGCGGAAGCAGAATGCAACGTGGAATTAATATTCTGGAATAATTACAAAAAAGGACGCTGTCTTTTGTTTGATGGCACGCGCGGTATCGTTCATTTGTATTTTTTTTTACAAGTGGAAGTACAAAGTATATTCTGAAGAATCAATAATTTTAATAAAGGCGATATTGTAGGATTACAAATGTATAATATAATGTAATATAATAAATGTAAAACAAATGTAAATAAGTAATTATATAAAAATGTAATTTAAACATCAAGATTGACATGTCTTCAAATATTGGGCAAACCATTGTGAAATATATATTCAAACCGCTAAGCTAATTGAACCAAAACATTAGTTGGTGCGAACCGATGTTTTGTTTGTGGTTACGTCTAAGATTTTCCTTACAAAAATAATCTAAATGATAGGGATTTGCCAGCACTGTAACGTAAATCATTGATAGCATACTATACATAGAACACATTAAAATAAATATTTATACAAATGTTTCGTTTCCAGTTTTACATAGTTCACAATCTAATGCAATTTTCCAAGAAGATAAATAAATAGATACGTACGTAGATGAAATAATTACCCTAAATACTTGAATAATTAATTGAATTATAAAATTTGTTTGTGCGAAACAACAAAAACTTTCTAACGGTGACATACTCTGTTGGGATTTTTAAGTCTACGCGATTATTTTCAGCTCGCCACCTCATTTGTATGATATGAGTGAACGTTTGATAATAAGACGCCGTATTTTTGTTCCAGAGTTTTTGATTTGGAAATATATCATGAAAAAGTAGTATTTCAAAGTACAGAAAGTTTTCTGATTTGATTTATTTCGGCATTTACCTTTCATGCAAGTTTAAATATTTCAGTGTTTTTCAATGATAAATGAAATTAATACTACTAATAATGCATTTATTTCCCCCTAACTAGGTTTGAGCGTGCAACACACGGTACGTCTTACAAATCATAATACTATATACAAACATTACGTACAAAATAATAAGAATATAATAAAATTTAATACACTAAATAAATTCAATAGCTTTAAAATAATAAATGCCTAAAGAAACATAAAAATATATAAATGTTGTTATACGTAATTCACATATTGCCAGCATGAATAAACAGCGAAATAACGATATATACAGATTATTTAAAATATATTTTGTAAGATTATTTAATGTGTAGAAATGTTATAAACGTTGTTTATTATCCGTGTCACTTTAAGAAAAAAAGCAAAAGTGGTCCAACTTCCAGTCAAAATTGTAACACAGATCAAATTGCGACTGTATTGTGCATAACTTTAACTATTCTACACTAATGTATTTTGTAACTAATGTCTGTATATAAGAATAAAGGGTAATTACAGTGAATTATTTCTACTTACTGCTTTAGCACTTTTTGTTCAAAATGAAAGGATTAAACTATATACGTTTTGTACACTGGCAGCGTCACGGTCTGGACAGGAAAGGAAGTGTGACTTGGATGTCGCGGGCCGAGGAGTTCAAAGGCATTTTTTCTGTATTATTTAACATATTATTTCCGTCAGCCGCAGTGGGTGCAGTAGTTGTTCCCACGGGCTGCCGGGCCGCCCCCCGCGGGTCCTGGCTCCCTCCAGCGGGGCGGATGATGCACGGCCCTCGCCCGTTAGTGCGCGCCGTGTATTGATTCTTACAATCATAATATGCATTGTTTATGGCCAGACATCGAGTGCAGTCCGCCGGCAGCTCAAGAATAATTTCACGGCGTTTATAATTGATCGCGACCATTTATCAGTGGCGCGAAATGTCTTAAACGGGGAAAAGGATAACATGAATCAAGTATATTCCATCCCGATTATAAATAATGCACGAAGGCTTCAGTCCACTGGACTCAAAAACAGCTGCGGTATAACCACAAGCCTGTTTGTTAATCTGTCAATTAAGTTTTAATTAATAAGCAGGAGTGTGTTTATTACAACTGCTGCTCGCTTTATGGCGTTTTGAGATATGACGTTTGAAAATTGATTGTGTTTTTTTTAAAGAGATAGAATTTTAAAATGAAATAAAATACATAAAATTGACCACGGTATTTATTGCCTTTATTGGAATACGAATACAGCTGATTTGTGTTCAGTTTGGTTTGTCATTCCACCATGAATAGACTTTCAGACCATGAATAGACGCCAGAACAAATTTTGCAAACTAATTTTTTTTTCGAAAATAGTGGTATCATAGTCATATTTAAACACTATTGATATAAAAATATTTTTCCAATAAAGCCATTACAACGATTTTTATATGATTATAAAGTTCTATACCTATAGAAAAACATCCTACGCGTATATAATTATAGAAATATAAAAAATATTTCAAATTTTCTTTCTGTACTCTTTTTATGTCTCGGAGATTTGTTGGTAAAGATCTGTATGTGTATCAGTTACCCATTGTACAGGTATCACGGTAAAAGGTTATTATAAAAACGCGAGAATATGAAAGCGAAAATTTGCAGTATTCAAATATATTCTTTTATATTTTATATTATGTTATTATTAATTTTGTAATTATTAATCACCACAAATATCTTCAAAATTTAGTGTTGTAAAAACTTCGCAAGTCTCTTATTTTAAATCAAAATTTTAATTTGCATCTGGCAAAAAAGGCTGCGATTATCTGTATAAGCAAAGTATGTAAAATATATTTAATATTCATAGCCATTAACTTGACAGTCAGTATTAAGTTAAAAATAACCTTGATTGCTGTTTATGAGTAGTAACGATATTGTTTTTTATTCGCGTTCGGATGGTTTATATTTTTTTTCATGGAAAAATCCATCTCGCTATATAGAGAGACATAGAGGAGAGAGAGAGAGAAGAGAGAGAGAGAGAGAGAGCGAGAGAGAGAAGAGGAGCGAGACAGGGAGAGAGAGAGTAGAGATGAGAGCGAGAGAGAGGATATAGATATATATACATTTATATATATATATATATATATATAATATATATATAATATAATTATATATATAATATATGTTTGATGAAGGTTTTTCACGGGTGTTAGGAATGTTCGTTACTTAACTTCTTTGGAGGTAACCCGCGTCGCGGGTCGAAACGTCGAAACGTCGGTTGACGAATGGTCCTTCTGAAAACCAGATTTTGACGCGGGTTACCCCCAAAGAAATTAATACTAACATTTCTAACACCCGTGAAAACCTTCATTATAACATATATATATACATTTATATATTATATATAATTCAGTAAGCAAGATTTTGATTATTGGATGTTGCCAACCAACAAGTCCTAGGGAAAAATATCCCAGAAAACTATACACAGAAAAAGTCCTAGGGAACGTTCCTGAGTGTTTGATTATATACATAACATGATATATTAAATTGTTGTAAAAGTAACTGATTTAATTATTACGCTACGTGCACGTGAGGATAGAAATTCGTTCACAATGAACAAATACCCTCGATTCATCGTTCAAACAGGGCGTTTGCAATAAATTATCTACAATGTCCCACCTTCTCATTAGCGGGGCTTTATAATTGCGGTGTGTGTTTTGCCATCCACGGTGCGCATCTCGTTACGGCTCTCTACCGAAATACATCGGCCCCAGATAAAGAAGTGTTCCCGACATGACAACAATATCCGGTCGAAATGGTTTCAACTTCAATTTCAGAGCAGTAATTTAAAGCGCTATTAGGGCCAGTTGCAACCACTTAAGATGACGTTAATTTGCTTCGACTAAAATAGTCTATTTCGAAAATTCCTTTAATAACTGATGATTTATTAGTTTTTTTTTTTTGTAAAATTAAAATGAAAAGCAACATCCGTTACTTCATTGTTAAGAGGATTTTTACATCTAGATTTTTCTGTATGTCTTTCTAATTGATTAATTAATTTGGTTATTAAATATTTCACAGAACTTTGTTCTGAAAAATTACAACTTCACAAATATGAATGTGTTCTTGAATATATATAATATCTGTTGTATAAATGTATGTCCAAATAAAAATGAATTATTCAATTAATCATGGCGTCCATCTAGCGGTGGCATTGCAAAGTAATTTCAACTACAGTATCAAAAAAGTGGATTGCTCTATGGACAAAAATAAAAATTAATCAATTAATAAAAATAAGAACTACATATAAGGTCGATATATTCACGGAAACATAGAGGGTTGCTATAGCTTAGTGGTCAGAGCACCGGCCCCGGAAAGGAGGTGACCTGGGTTCGAATCCCAGTAGTAACCTAATATTTTTTCGTGAATTAGATTTTTCTGTATGTCTTTCTAATTGATTAATTAATTTGGTTATTAAAAAAACTTTCTTAGTAACAGATAGTCCCACGAGTACGTTAATTCAATACAAAAGTGGTGTATAATATCTGCTGACAAACATGTCTGCTGAAATTAAGTAAAATACTAGTGTAGCAATCAGGGTACTGAATGAGGTGAGGATTTCTGTAAAAGGATTATGGAGACAAAAAATAAATGATTGTTATTATTATTACTATTATTGTTTCATTGGCCAATGGTTTCGAAACACACGATACGTGATTATGCGCGGCATTCGCAATAAGCGCGGGTACTCGCTGTGGTGTGAATCTAGTTGTATGTCTAGCGTGCATTACACGCTCGAACGCAAATCAATCAAGTAAATTACAATTTAGATATTAGCTAATAATATTAGTTAATATCTAAAATGATCTTATTATGATCTTCTCCAGATGAGAAGTCCATGACCGCGCGGTTGTTACGGAGCGCTAGCCCCAATTTTAAATCCTTAAACGCGAGTTAAAAAAATCCTCGATTACTTCTGACAATCCATGTAGCATATATCAAGTTTTAATATCTTTGCGTTGGTCGTTTGCTATTGCCTGTCTAGCCAGCTGATTCTCAGTTGTAAGTGTTTCATGTTGTTGTATCAACTCTGTGTGTGTGTATCAACTCTTTTAAAGTTATACTTAAACCTTAATTTAAAAAAAATTAACTGTTTATATATTATGTCAACATTTCCATAGTAACTACGGATTTATGCTGTTAAATTTTACCGCAATTATATTTGTTTTTGATGATTTTTAACAATGTATTATATTCACTCACGTATTTCAAAGTGTCAGTTATAATACTACGAGCTATAACCCGTCAAAAATGACGTAGGTACTTTTATTAGATATTTCGGCCGTAGTTAAGGCTGTGAGAACAGCGCTATCTAGAGCAGCGTAGCATCTTGATAACGTTAGTGATGGACATTATTAAAAAGAGAATTATGCTTTTTTGCTTCTTATACCTCACTTAATATTGTACCTAATTATTATTTGAGCCATCTGGTAGCGTAAGTGACGGACATTGTTACATAGAGAATTATATATTTTGATTAATGATAAATACCAATGACATATGCAATATAGTAATGTATGCACTCATTAGTTTTAATTTTCGTTAAACTGAAATATCCAAAAAATATAATTATTTAAAAAAATCTACTTCTTAGTATTTTATTAAAAAAGTGTAAAGTCAAAGTTTGTATTTCATATAATAACACAATTTTGAAAATGGAATGAGATCACCGATCACCGGACATTCGAAATAATCATTATTGGGGATTCAAAACATGATTTTATATTAATTACAAACTAGTTTGTATTTAAATATTTTAGTGATAGATAGAATCCATAACATACTTATTAAAGCCAATTTAATATAGCGGAAAGATAAATAGACATTGTAGGGTAAATTGTACGTACCTACTTATGTAGGTACCCTTTAAATTATAAAAACTTATTTTTTCATAGTTTTGCATTAGATTATGAACCCGATTGCAACTTATCGATTACCATTACATAGATGAAAGATCTGTAATTTTAATTGGTATAGGTAAGTAAATTAAAATCCCTTAAATTTATAAATTTATCGATACCAATAACTTCCACCCATATCGTATACAAGCATTTAAATTCACACGTCAAAACTTCATCTATTTATACATCACCTGTCAATGAGAAATTCTGTTACATTCGAAACTTAAGAAGTAAAATATAATTTTTTTATTAAAATAGAAATGCGAACACGGTCACATCAATATTCTTACTATTTTCAAACTAAGCTAAGCGCTTGTGCTATGAAAACAGGACTAATTTGCTGGTATGGAGTGAGGTTCGAACCCGCGACCTCACTCCAGACCTCACGACGATCACGAGGCGAGCGAGAGTCCTAACCACAAGACCAACAAGCTACACTTAAATTACATTAATAATATACTTTAACTGCATTATTGTGTCTTCGCCTAAAGAAGGAGTTTAGTTCATCGCTGTACAATTTTATATTCATAATGTGGTGTTAATCAAAGTTACATTAATATTTTGAACTTCTCCAGCTTTACCGGAGAAGATTTCCTTTGTATTTATCGAGAATCTCATTAAAAAACCTTACTACACAGTAAATTTGTAGTTCAAAGAGCGTAAAGTACGAATCTTTCGAATAAAGAGGGTTAGTAATTGCAGTTCTCGGCAGCAGTTCTCGGGAGCCGGTCGCCGTGTGATGATCGGCCGTAATTTATCGGCAACCCATTACGGGCGAGCGGTCCGCTCGGGGAAGGAGGTGAAATAATGCATTATATTATAATATTTCATCGCGCGTACTACATTGAATATAAAAATGTCAACACCCACGTCTACCGCGAATCGTGGCGGCGAAAGCTGAAGCTCGCATTATTCGCGTGTAACACGTAGTAAAGTGATTATTTTACAGCAAATTTTACAATCTCAGAAGATCCAAGTTACTAAGTGCCTAACGTAAACATTATTTATTGGTTACAAAGACTATAACTATTCGGAAAGGAACGTTATTTATTTTAATGTGTATTTTGTCTTGTTTTAAGGTTCACTAGCTGTATTACCTGACTTCTCCCGAGATACAGATTCTTGTATAAATAAATCTAATTTATTCTTTAATTTGACTAAACTGCAAAAAAAAAATAATGCTTGCGAGAAAATTAAAAGTCGAAAAAAATCAAGCAGTCGCAGACAGTTAAACAATTTATTTTGTTTCTCAGTATACATTATATTATACATACCTATATAAATATGGAACAGAGAGTATGGCGTCTGTCTTAATTTTTGGGAGTTTTTTTAATAAATTTAAAACTTATAATGGAAATGACTTTACAAGCTAGAAAAAAGTCATTGTGACCTAGAAATTCCAAATAGAATGAGCTTTTTGCTTTACTGTTAAGATGTAATGTGTTGTTTTTCCTAACAATTTCTCCTTTGATTTGAAATTTATATAATTCACCTCTTTAAATCTTTATCTAAAACATCTTTATGTAGGTTTTTAATAATTTGATATGCTTTGTAATATAAATTATTCGAAAGTGTAACTAAGTACCTACTAATTTTTTCTATCATAGTTGATTTAGTTATCTCTGGCTATTCATAGGGGATGCGTTCCTAGAAAAGGCCACGAATAACTAAACAGCGAATACAGAGATTCTACATCCACACAAAAAGGTGTTTTGGAAAATTTTGTTGAAATGAAACATAATTTTTTTTACCATTTTTTGATATGTGAACGTAAACTCTAAAACAAAATAAAACAATAATTCACTTTTAAAAAATTTGTAACGTTTGATTGTTTTTTATAACTTTCTAAATCCTTGTAAACTTCCTGAGACGATATCATTAATTTATCAAGTTCTCGTTTAAATTTAGTTGATCTATCGATTATGGGTTCCGCAATCAGGCCAAAAAAATTGATTTAAAGTTGACAAGTGAGTGTTATTAGAATTTTCAGGCCAATTTTTTTTCCAACATGATTAAATGCAGAATGTTTGAACCTCTTGAGTTGACTCTTTTTGCGTGGATTTTGTAAATATTTGAAAAGAAGGCATTTTCACCACTAAATAGACATTATATTGTAACAAAAGTTACGAAAATTTCTTAAAAACTGAAACATATTAAAAAATTTATCAACCGCGAATACGCGAAACCACGAATACCGAGGGATTAGTGTGGTTATTTTAATAAATATTGATTAAATGTTTTAATTTTTCGATATTGGAGTTGAACATGTGTATCATAAAAGGAAGCCCGGGATCCGCTGCCGGTCAACCTTTTTACAACGCGGACACATGCGAGTATTTATGGGCTGTATTACAATTAACAAAACTTCCCTTGTGGCGAAATATCCTGTTTCCTACATCCTATGTGAATATTTATGAGCATTCCGCATCCAGGCCACATTTAAAAAGGTACGAGGATGCACGTTAGGTATCCCTAATGTATTAAAATTAAAACACTCGTATTTTGCCAAATGTGGCATTGTTCCGTTATTATACAGTAAATATTTACAAAAAAATATTTATTTTTTATATGATACAATTAAATGGTAATAAAAATTTAAATCATATCTGTCACCAGTTTTGCATTATCTCCGATACAATTTTTAAACGTACTCAGTGTTATAAACTAAATATATACAGATTGTTACAAAGCTTATCTGCAATAATTTACTGTTTGATTCTTGCCTCAATTCTGTGTCGAAAATATTAAGCAAGAATTTCATAATATCAATAGTTATGGAGAAAAAAAACTGCAAAAATTGCATTTCATCCAATATTTAAAATGTTGGACTATCATTAAAGTAAATTATATAGAATATTAAAAATTCATTCGCTTTAATTCAAGTCAATTAATATTATGAAAACCTTTGACTAAAAATCTTGTTCATATTTTTATTTGACTTGTATTAAAGCCAGTGAATTTTCATTATTTTAACTTACTATAATAAATTGGAAATATTAAAAAACGGATGACTCTCTTGCAGGCAGCTAGGACCCACCAAGGGTTGTAACGCTGATGAAGGATGGATGGATTATAAAATATTTTTGAAGTTTATATTCTAAATGTAAGTAATAGAGGCCTTAGATTAGATAACTTAGAAATACTAGAATTAAAAAAATGCCTTTACAATAAAGCCAATATAATTAATAACCAGATAAATTTTATGAATAGCCCGTTACTTGATATATTTCCCATTTCGGCGTTCACTTTTCAATTACCCCCACCATAACAGTAGCCACGCCCCCGTTCGAAAATTGATTTGTTTGCTAGAAAAACTAATGGAACGTTAGTTTGCGTCCGTCCTGATGAAGCTGCAGTGGTATCGAAACCGGTAGACATAGAATTACTAGTTAAGTGGTTAATACAAAGTTGTTTAGTTAAAATTAATATTAAAAAATAATTTGAATTCGTTAATATGCATAATAATTCATATTAGGAAAGTGTTACTCAAAAATTTTGGTCTCAGAATTTAGGCAGATATCTATATGTAAAGTATTGTGTAATAGCCCTGTTGTTCGCTATATAATATGTACTCATATTACACTTTGGGTAACTTTTACTATTGACTGTGAGGGTTCTCTATGTTTAGGACGTAAGCTTTGGGAGCACGCACTGTTGTAGGCTTATATGGACTTAGAGGGATTGCGGAATATTGGCTTAAAAGATATGTTCTACCACAGTTATCCAAATGCTACCCATCTCAGCTACTCGATGCCGATGGAGCGACATTAAATGAGCGCTAAGAAAATAGAACTGTCTTGTAGGTTTTTTGGAACGAGGCTCAAATCGCCTATCGCTAGGTCACTAGGAAAATATCTTTAAAAAAATAATATTTACTCCTTAAACCTTGTGGTTAATCATTTGATAAAATAAATGTATTTCACTTTCTTTTTAATGCTTGAATTTATTGATAAAAAACTAATTTATTTTTTCATCAGGGTGATAAAAATAATTCGGTACATAAAATTATTATTTGTGTAATTCAATCATTATTATAAAATAAAATTTCTATTATTTGTCTGTAAAAATATAAATGATTGGAAAATTATTAGAAACATTTTTAGGGTGGTACTGGTGGTTCAATATTGATGGTTTGATTTATTTATGATAAATTGATTATTTTTACGTAGCATAACCACTATACCAACAAGCACGTTAATGTAGTAGGTACATGGAACAATTTATAGGAAAAGGAATATAGGAATAATATATAATGTATATAAATAATATCCTTACACATTGTGTTACATTAAAAAAAGTCTTTATTGTATGCATTACTGCAAATGAAAGATATTGTGAAAGAATATCCCCAGTCTAATCAGACCGGAACGGTTTATTGTGGAAGAATTCTCCGTTGAAGGATTCTCTAAGGATTTCCTAGTGATTCAGTAGCTGATAACAAGTAATGGGATTGTGACAACTGGAGTCTAAGACCAGGAAACAGGATTGGAACTTGGACTGCCGCCGCAGGGAAGTTAAACTGCGCGGCTACTCCTGTCGACTCGGTTCCGTTAATCGAGGCAGTAACTTAGAGCATATCATACACAATACGCACACAGCTCCTGAAAGTGTGTGGCCTTTTAAAATATAGTGGAAAACGAAAATAAGATAAAAAAACATCAACTAAATGCTGTAATTTATTTTCTTTTAACATGAAACAAAAAAAGTGTAGGAACTTAAAAAGATTTCGCATCGCTGACCACCACGTGGTCACCAAATTGTTAACTGTTTATTAATTCAACGTTTTACTGACTAGGCTGACATCTGATGATAAAAAGATGCCGCTTGCCGCTCACCAACCTTACCATTTTGAATATTATCCTGATATCATACCGGCCGCGTCATCTCCGAATTTATTACTGTTTATGACTTAACTTAAAATTCGATCACTATAGTTCTGGCGCTTAGTGCTAGACGTGCCTTTGTCGAAAAAGTGAATTGTTCAGAAGAAAGGATTGTTTGTTTCCCATATATAATATTGTAAATAAATTTCAGTTTACACATTATGATCATCTGGTTACAGAAAATATTTATTAACAAGTCTTCTAAAATAAGGTAGTCCTAAAATAATGGTTATTTAGGAGTAATTTTTGAAGTAATTTTGACCAAAATCGGAAATTTACACTTCTAGCATTCATTTCCAGAGTTTATGTCACTGAATAGGATATTTAGAATATTTTAAAATGAATAACCTACCGTCAAAATTAAATTTTGCGAAAAAATTGTATACGCCGAATATATTTTTGAATAAATACATACATATTTAGGGAAGTTAAAATTAAAATTATTAATTCACTGATTTATAATGGCCCCAATGATTTTTTTAAAAATAATACTTTCATTGTACAATATAATACTCCGACAAGATATTAAATTCTTATAAAACTGATATTTTAGCTAAAGCGCGTATACAATAAAAATGTGTAAACATCCCAAAATATACTACAGTACTTTTATATGTGATACAGTACTTTATTTACAAGAATAGCTAAATAACAAACAATTGTTATGTTAACTGCCATTCAGCTAAAAGCTTTATGGTGATGACGTCATAAATTGTTGGCTTTATACGCGGCTTCTCAGCTTTTTTATTAAAATCATCGCAGCGGGCAACAGGCGTTTCCGTTAAGGCTTTAGTGCCGGGTAATGGTGAGGGCCTCCTCCGCCGTGAGCGGACCAGCAATCGCCGATCGCTGACCACGTGACACGTTGAGATGATCCTGTTAGATAGAGGGTCCTAATCAAATGACGGTATTTCTAGAGATGCTTTCTATTATATGAAAAATATTATTCAGTCGTAAAATAGTTGACGCGAGTTTAATTTTATTATTATATTTTTCATTTCGACCTCCTGGTCGCGGACAACCACTGTGGTGGACCAGTTAGATAGTAGGTATCCTAATCAAATCGAGCAGACTGTATTTAATGTCGAAATGATGTTCAATTAATATTATGAAGCATTTTATTGTATTTCAATATAAATCGTTCTCCTGGTCACGGTAAGCACTGTGATGACCCAGGTAGATAGTAGGGCATCGCGGCCTTGATACATTTAATAATAATTTAGTATAGCTCCTGGTCCGGCACCAGAGTTAGACATCCCATGGGGTGTGTGTTGAATATATAAGGCGAAGCAAATCTATAATACAAATCATTCCATTGCAAATCAATGTAAATCATATTCTTTTCACGGCTAACGATGTAAGATGACCCTAATGTGGG
Source organism: Agrypnia vestita (assembly GCA_016648135.1). Lineage (NCBI taxonomy): Eukaryota > Metazoa > Arthropoda > Insecta > Trichoptera > Phryganeidae > Agrypnia > Agrypnia vestita. Next base: position 20,748 of record JADDOH010001079.1, on the reverse strand, counting down.
TCCTACTAAATAATGAAGGTTAGTAAGTAGCAAACCGTCGCGTTCAAAATACAATATATTGGATTATCAAATATTTCATTATTCTTATATGTGAGCGCGCGACGCTCTGCATAACGACTGCAAATTGCGTTGTAACTACATAATGATCGTGAGATAAATTATATTCTTCTATGAAATATTAAAAATAATGTATTCTATACAATATTAATGCTCTGCCAGTGCTAACTATACATTTACTGAAAATAATTATTAACTGAAAATAAATATTCTGTGAAAATTGCGCTTTTGAATGCAAAATTAACTAAAAATATTAACTAAAATATTTCTAACATCTTGGGTTCGCATACTATATTGATAATACCTAATGCCCTTTGCATTTACTAAGTATATTACCTAAATAGCCACAGCTATACCATCCTGTCCGTCAGCGACGAAACATAAAACACAGTTATATTCCTAAAAGTGCTACCTCTTACGCGACAAAAATACCTATTGCAGTCGGGCTATGAATATGAACTATTCCCGCCTCATAATGGCGCCCGGAACCAATACTAAAAACCTCACTAGAAATAATAAATGCGACTAAATCTCGATAAATACAATATATACTATTCGTAATACGTCGTTGAATTGGCACATGAATCGTCTAATGGATGAAGGACCCCGTTGTGTATCGTAATAACTTCAAATTCTTTTATAGGAGCAGTGTGGAAACAATTGCATAATATTACGTAATAAAAACATCTAACGAACCTAATAATCTATACATTTATGTTACAATAAAATACGTACACTAGAAAGAATTCATGTATTAGAAATAAAACATTTTCGATTTGAGACAAACCAGTAAAATCGTTCGAACGGCGCAAAGGGAAAAATTCACACATATTAAATAACACTGAAATTAATAATTATAAACACTTTGTATTAGCAAATTCTTACCTTGAATGGTTTCGTCCTAGACGTGTATGAACCTGTTCATATTAGTTGCGTGAGAAAATAATACATATATTTGCTATTTACGAAATACGACATTTTTGAAGTGAAACTTCTTTATGAATAAATAGATAAGGTCTCGGGGATGGTTTGTTCGAAAGGATTCTACAACAGCCCGTGAGTTTATATGAAATAATAGTTTCTTTGAATGCTAAATTTTGGTTTTTTAAACCATCAGCATCTCTGCTGAGAGGGGTAGAGGCTCCGCGCCCGCCTAAACCCGGTGGCCGACTTCCTAAGTGACTAAACGGCCCCCCTTGTTCCTCCGGAACTTACTGCATCCCGAGACTCTATCTCTTCTTTACGAGATGTGATCCCGTGACTCCCTTCTTTTAGGCTTATAATTGAGAAGGCCGTACTCTTTTGGTACGAGTTTCTGATGATGTGTGTTGTCTTGAGGCGCCTTTCTTTTAGGCCGGTGTTTGAAGAATCATGTACTCTTTTGGTACGAATTGATGACGACATTAGCCTCCTTTGCGGGCATAGTCAGCGATGTTACAAATTATTGTGCAATCTCATTATGCCTTTTCAGAATGTCGTCCCACGATTCTGCATCTTGCAACATTTACTTTGGACAAATGTTAGAGTGTTAGTAACATATTTATAATATCCCAGCTATTCCATATGAGTGAATGATTTTTATACTGATTCTAGCTCTGTCTTTTTACAGAGGATGAAATAGAAGTTAAAGTTTTCTATTGAGATTTCATAGCATTCAGGCATGAAAATCCTTCCAAAGTCAGAGAATTCACGACGTTGGTTCACGCTGTTTTTGAGCAGGATGAGGCGCGAAGGTCGAGTCTAGTGGCCACTCCGATCAACAAGGGAGGTCCCGCTTTTAAGAGTACCTCACAGGGGCTTGCGCGGATTCCAGGCTTATGACACGAGCGTCATCCACAACCTCACCTAGCTCAACGTTCATAAACCAGAAAACTCCAATTTCAGTTAGATCTCCCCATTCTGTCCTTTACTCGTCGTTCTGAAGCTACTTGTTAAGCCGGATATACCGAGGTACTCAAATCATAAAGACTTAGCTGAAGACCGGATTGCGCAAGACTTATGCAACACAATTATTATAAGGCTACTAAGCGTTTCTTATAGAATTACGTGTATTCAATTATTAGTAAAAATAGTATGAAAATCCCCATACTTTAAAATATATTCGTTCGGAAGAATTTCTCGTACGATTTGGATTGATATCTGGTTATGCAATACATAACGCGTCGACAATTATTATGAATCTATTAAGCACTGCTTATAGAGCTCCGTAAAATCAATTGTTAATACAAATGGTATGAAAATCCCCATGCATCAAAATATATTCGTTTGGGAGATATTCCCGTACGAATTGAGCCAAGATCACACAAGAAATCGTGATATTAATTATACATTATTGCTCCGATTTTAAATCTTCCCAAAATAAATACATTTCAATAGTGAAAATAATTAATCGATAGATAATATAAATGTGTTCCTTAGCTGTTACACAGTGGCGGTATGATCCTCTCTGCTACTGATGAATGGTAGATTCCTCCATAAGTCCGGGCAGCAACTCCGTCCGCAAATGCTGTTCTGGAACTCAGGGCTCCGTCGGTAGTCTGTTGGGCAGCGCTCCCGCTCGCAAGTCTGGTCTCGAACTGAAGGGGGCCGAGTACATCGTGTTCGCTCCTTTTATAGTAACGATTGCACCATATCCTTCGAAATCCACGCTAGTGCAGTGACTCATCCTATGCGCGATGACCTCACCGCCGGCGCTCGCCATTGGCCGGATTCAGCCATCAGGACGGTCGCCTCCGGCTCAACCCGTCGAAAGGTAACGCGTGCCTGTGATTGGTCCGTTTCGTTAAAATAAGAGTAAAGCACTCGCTACACGCGAGACTTGCTGTTCCGTTTCATAAATAATAAAGGCTCGTTCGCACCTACTCACAAGGTCGAGTCTATTAGGATTGGCAAACAATATTAATTTAACACAGAATTATATCTATGGTATAATAAAGATCTAAGAAATATTACTTGTATAGCTGAATATTCAATATTTTGTTAGCCTCTTGTAATACATAGAATCTTGAAGAAATATATCAGGCTTTTACTTTTAAACGATTCAAACCAGAAGAAATATATTTTTGATGTCCATACTTGGCTTTTTTGAATATTATTATTTTAAGATTTTCTAAATTTATTAAATCTATCTCTATGTCGACCATCACAGCTTCCCCCTTATTTAGAGAGAGGAATGATCTATCAGACCAAGCCTATCTGCTAAATAACCCAATAGGATAGTATATTTCGTGATACTTATCAAGAGTTTCTAAAATTCCTTTTAAAATAAATCGTTGTTCTTTCCTTTCCCCGCGTACTATATTTCTATTAGGGTAGAATTCCTTTTCAATGGAATCCTTTTTGCGTATTTAAAGCTACTGTAAACCATCTGCCTGTCATTCAAATGAAAAGTGTACAACTAATATAAATATAAGATTTGAAAGCAAAAGGGACTGTATCTAATTTATTCAATTGACTGAAAAGGTTCGATTCTTCATAATCGATTGAATGCCTCAGTAATCTCATCATTGTGTCTGCTAACCACTCAAGCTCCATCCTGTTATCAACAATCCATAAGACGCCCCTTCCCCCACTTTGTTATGCTCCTTGCTTCCCTTACAATGGTACACTCCTAGAGTTCACCAACTCGCAACTCTATACTACTTTCCCCAGCATATACCTCCCTTCCCCCAGAATATACTCCCACTAACACTCCCCACATCCCCTTCAGGCTATACAAACCAACTCAACCGAGTAAATATTAACTGTATATTTCTCCTATGAAATGCGAGCTACGATAAATCTGAAGTTCCAGAATTATGTTAACCTACGAATTAATGTACAACCTATTCATATGAACTAAACAACCAGCTTCCTAATATATAGAGCGAACCCCTCGATCTCAATATGTCCTGTACGTGAGTAAACATGATGACGATGATACTTGCTATCCACTCTAAAAAGAAAAGGTGCAGTCCGCCTCCAAATTTTCTAATGACTAGTCGCAAATGGACAAGCCCCTTCAATAACCGTTGGGCGTCGTTTCAACTAACTGTCCAGCTAACCCTCAAAAGAGATGCCCAAAGTCGATGCATATTTGTTAAAGAAGTAGAGCTTCAACCATAACCCAGTTGTCAAGAAGGTTTCCAATAACTATTCCTTGCTATCCTACCATGGTGTACCCCGACAAGTGTTCACCATCTTGTAACACAATTCTTATTCCCCCTTCCCCCAAACTATACAACCTCTTCTATCTGAAACTCGTATAGTCCTATTTTAACCGAGTGAATGGTCAACCGTATATTCCTACTATAATTGCAAACCGCGACAAAATGAACTCTAGTACCCCACCTGTGTTATGAACCTTATACATATGCGCAGTACATTTCCTATTATGTAGAATCAGCCAATTTTCCTCAATATTCCACGTATACTGTAATGACTGCCATAATTTATTATTGGTGTAATATGATGAAGAAGAAGAAGAAGAAGAAGAAGCCGCAAAAGTAGTGGATGACAACAGAAGAAGAAGAAAATGAATCCATTGAAAGGCATAAGATAAAGAAGAAAAGTCACAACCGAGTGTAGTAATAGATAAAGACGAAGAAGAAGAAGTCGAAAGTTATAAAATTAGAAGAAGACGCGAATGTAGTAGTAAGTAAAGAACAAAAGAAGACGAAGAAAAGACGTAGAAAAACATTCGAAAATTATAAGATAAACGGAAGAAGAAGTCATGAATGCAGTTATAGGAAACGAAGAAGAAGAAGATGAAGAGAAGACGAAGTAAAACAGTTGATAAGTATAAGATAAACGGAAGAAGACGAAATGAATGTAGTTATAGGAAAAAAAGAAGAAGAAGAAAGTGGAGAAGCGAATAGTAAAGAAGAAATAAGAGAATAGGAAAAAGAAGAAGAAGAAAGAAGAGAGAAGAAAGAAGAAGAAAAGAAGAAGAAGAAGAAAAGAATGTAGTAAAAGGAAAAGAAGAAGAAGAAGAAAAGGTAAAGAAGAAGAGAAGACGAAGAAAATGCGTAGAAAAACAGTCGAAAAGTATAAGATAAATGGAAGAAGACGAAATGAATGTAGTAATAGAAAAAGAAGAAGAAGAAGAAAGTAGAGAAGCAGTCGAAAGATATACCATAAGACGAAAAAGTAGTTGCAAAGTATTGTAATAATTGCTATTTATAGAAGAGAAGGTATTTGAAAAGTAAAGCATAAACGGTATGTATTCAAAGAAGAAGAAGACTAGAGTGAACATAACCAATAAAAAAAACCTTCGTACCGAAGAAGAAGAAGACGCTGTTGAAGTCAGTATAAATAAAAGGGGGAAAGAAAATATATATATGACCGTTAGCATATACGAATAAGAAAAAGACGAAGAAGAAGAAGAGGAAGAAAAGGGTAGGAACAACCTTTTCGATAATTGTAGAACTTAAAAGTATATATAACTATTATTCGTCTCAACTAACTTTCCAGCCAACCCTCAAGAGTGATATCTAAAGACGACGCATGTTTGTAGAAGAAGTGCATCCAGATGTCAAGAAAAGTTTCCCATAACTATTCCTTACTAACCTGTCTTCCCCCAAATTGTTAAGCGTTTGTCAAATAATCAGGCGAGACTCCTCCGTATAACTGTAATATCGTTCCTCCCAAAACTTATTGAAAACCTAAAACAACTTCTACTTATATGTATTCATCCCCATATTTCCCCCCGCTGATGAAAGAATCTCAAGTATATTCAACATTATAAAATTTTAAAGTTTTCCTTTAACAACGCGAACATGTTTAACGAAGTACACTGTTACAAATCAGAAGAGGTAAACCCTAATATCTGTACTAGCTGTAGTAGTCATCACCAACATTGATATCCACAGAAGATGTACGTGTGTAACTGAATCAAGAATTCCTAACGTATAATTCGGTTTGCTATACGACTGGAATCTATTCAAGATCCAAACGACTAATCTTCCTACCCTAATCTAAAAGTAATGGTCACGACGGCGCATGAAGGTGAATGAAGCTAATGATTTCGTTATGCTACTACTATTTAATCTACTAAAAATCTATTTTCAATTTTTTTTTTTTCCCAAAATGTTCCAGAAGAATTCAAAAGCTCTCCTGAAAAATTTCTTTTTTATTTTATTTTATCACTATTCAAAAGGATTTCTACATACACCCAATGTATAGTAAAAACAATAAATGCTTTATCAATCATAGCGTTACGATTTCTCAAAACTAGAAGAAACTCACATATCGTTAATTCCGGATTTACTTTTGTATTATTTCCAAGAAGATTGCGCCTAAAACTAAAACAATCCTTATCTAGATACGTACGAAATTTGAAGTAGTGAGATGTTTATTTCTACTCTGCCTATAAATAAGCTATATCAACGTATATTGTAATATAATATTTATTAATGAAGATAAAACAATTTCAATTAACTTTGCAATGAAGCGAAACAAAGGAATATATAAAAAAACACAAGTCCAATTTTTAATTATTCGTTACTAAGAATATATATATATTGCGCTCTCTATTACCGCTTCCTATAGACTAATACTAGCGAAGGCTCAAAACTTTCTCTGATTTCCGCTAGATGGCGGTAGTATGACCATTTTAATTCATATGCCAGGCCGTCTTGTAAATAAAAATGGAAGTAATTTTATTCTTGTAATTCAAATGAAAATAATTTTAGATCAAAACAAGAAACTCAAATAATTATTTCGTGCAACAATACGCGTCTGTGTTTATATTACGAACAAGTCTATCAATCCTGCATACAACAAAGAAATTATAATTAGTTTGAATAACCAGAACCGTATACCTATAAGTGTGTATAACAATTAAGAACACATTTAGATAATTAGAATAATTAAGAACCATAATAAATCAATGAAGGAAATTATTATTTTTTTTCAATTAATTCAGCAACATTGTAGATTGACATTTTATTTTTTTAGGACAATTTTTAATATAACACCTTGACGATAAAAAGGTATCTCCGAAACATGCACGTGAAAGTTATCAAATAATATAAGTAGATTTGTAAGAATACTATAATCAATAAATTTTTTGTGTAATTATTATCTGTAAAAATTTAGCTGAATTTAAAGATCTTTTTTTTTCAAATATAGAAACCCTTTTTAATATCCATAAGACAAATATATAACAAGTGTGGATTTATTTAATTTACATTAACCTTAATTTAATTAAAATTAATTTATATTAATTTTTAATTATGAAACCAGACGCATAATTATTAAAATATTTTTCGCATTTGTATCATAATTGTACATAACCGAAAGAGAAAAGTAAATATTATAAAACATCGGATTTATAATTTTTTTTATAAAATAAAATATATATCAAATGTTCACATGGCAAAATCACGTGTACCCGTATACTAAAAGTTTTCGGTTTTATATCTTCTTTTCTTTTAGATTCATATATTCTCGTGTTTATATTTTCTACTAAATTGTTATCCGGTTTTTTATATTTATTTTTACTTTTATATTTTCTGCTATTATTATTAATTACTATTGCATAACTCGTAAGCGAAAATATTTGCCACTGAACAGATTTTATCTAGCGTGGGTTAATTATTAGTTTATATTAATATAAGAAATTAAATTAAAACCGAATTTTAAGCTATCATAAACCCTCCGTGGCGCGCGCTGAAATCTGTCGCGGTGATCGGCCCGTAATACAGGTGTATATTTTTGCATTTCGGGCGCCGTGCGAATCCGTTCGGCGTAGCTAACTGTCTTTTCGTACTAGCCCGAGCGCGAAGGTCGAACTTGTTAAACCTTAAACCCTCAAACGTCTTGGGTCTCTGCCGCATCTTCCACGCTTGTGCCGAAACGTGTCCGCTCGCGTTATATCGGGAAACCGTCGCCGGTCTTTCTAACACGCAGCGCTCGCAAACCCGGCGGCTTTGGCCGTGTTCGGTGGTATATTTGCGAAACACAAACACAAACGCAATAATTAAAACCTTTCAAATGTGATTCGTTTGAATCTCAACTACATATTTGTTATACTGCGATTCGCAAATCCCGACGGCCTAGGCCGTGACAGTGGCATACTTGCGAGAAAACAAATGCAATAATTAAAACCTTTCAAACGTGAATCGTTTGAATCTTAACTACATATTTGTTATACTGCGATCCGCAAATCCCGATGGTCTTTTTTAGATTGTGACGGTGGCATACTTGTGAGATCGCATTCAAATATATTCTCTTCATACAATTATTAAAAATATTTTTCAAATGTGAATCGTTTGAATTCAAACCACATAAAATGAATGAGATATGAAATAAATCACATATTCTATAAAATGGAGCAATACTTTTACAAAGAAACAGGCATTCCAAAATCGAACTAATATATCACAAGGACCAAAATTACTACAATAATTTTCGTTCACAAAATATTAAATAATAAAAATGCCAACTATCTATATGACAAACAACCTAAAGAAATTTCTAATACCTAGTATCACGTTTGTCTACAAATCTCAGTACGTGGTTCACATAAATGCTCAATCTTTTTTCTTTGATGTCACGGACCGTGGTCCGCAATTGTTTAAATAAAACCGCTTTTATAATCAAATATTTTCTTTCATTTATAATATTAACTAAACCAAAATGATTTTATTACTATGCAAATGAGTCCAACGAATACCCTCCTGTCTGGTCACCGGCACCACTGTAATGACCCTGGTAGCCAGTAGGGTATCCTAATCAAATCGAGCGAACTGTATTTAATGTCGAAATGATGTTCAATTAATATTATAAAGCATTTTATTGTATTTCAATATAAATCGTTCTCCTGGTCACGGTAAGCACTGTGATGATCCAGGTAGATAGTGGGTCCTCGTCAAATGACGGTATTTTCTAGAGATGCTTTCTATTATATGAAAAATATTATTCAGTCGTAAAATAGTTGACGCGAGTTTAATTTTATTATTATATTTTTCATTTCGACCTCCTGGTCGCGGACAACCACTGTGGTGACCTTTAGATAGTAGGGCATCGCGGCCTTGATACATTTAATAATAATTTAGTATAGCTCCTGGTCCGGCACCAGAGTTAGACATCCCATGGGGTGTGTGTTGAATATATAAGGCGAAGCAAATCTATAATACAAATCATTCCATTGCAAATCAATGTAAATCATATTCTTTTCACGGCTAACGATGTAAGATGACCCTAATGTGGATCCTACTAAATAATGAAGGTTAGTAAGTAGCAAACCGTCGCGTTCAAAATACAATATATTGGATTATCAAATATTTCATTATTCTTATATGTGAGCGCGCGCGATCGATCGACAGGATGCAACCGGTCGACTTCAACCATATGATGTAGCGATACAGTTGTTAAAAATTAAATATTCAATACAGAAATATTACTACTACTAAAATTCAACTTTTCATATGAAATAATGTTCTATTCTATCAGAAATTGTTCTATACGATAAATTAACTAAAAATACGTATTAACTGAAAATAATTATTAAATAATATAAATTTCATCGCAATGAATAAAGTCATTTGCCGTATGATGTTAGCGAAAATAGTTGTATGGCGCGGGTGGCAACGGCTGAGGTCGACAGATACGCTGTAACTATAAAAGGATCGCGGAATAAAATATTATACCTTCTTGAAATATTATAAATAATGTATTCTATACAATATTAATACTCTGCCTGTGCTAACTATACATTTAACTAAAATATATATTATTAACTGGAAATAATTATTCTGTGAAAATTGCGCTTTTGAATGCAAAATTAACTAAAAATATTAACTAAAATATTTCTAACATCTTGGGTTCGCATACTATATTGAAAATACCTAATGCCCTTTGCATTTACTAAGTATATTACCTAAATAGCCACAGCTATACCATCCTGTCCGTCAGGGACTAAACATAAAACATAGTTATATTTCTAAAAGTGCTACCTCTTACGCGACAAAAATACCTATTGCAGTCGGGCTATGAATATGAACTATTTCCGCCTCATAATGGCGCCTGGAACCAATACTAAAAACCTCACTAGAAATAATAAATGCGACTAAATCTCGATAAATACAATATATACTATTCGTAATACGTCGTTGAATTGGCACATGATTCGTCTAATGGATGAAGGACCCCGTTGTGTATCGTAATAACTTCAAATTCTTTTATAGGAGCAGTGTGGAAACAATTGCATAATATTACGTAATAAAAACATCTAACGAACCTAATAATCTATACATTTATGTTACAATAAAATACGTTCACTAGAAGAATTCGTGTATTAGAAATAAAACATATCCGTTTGGAAACAACCCAATAAAATCAATCGAACGGCATAAAGAGGAGAAATTCACATATTAAATAACACTGAAACTAATAATTTTAAACACTTTATATTAACATATTCTTACCTTGAATGGTGTCGTCTTAGACGTGTATGAACCTGTTCATATTAATTCCTGGGGAAAATAATACATATTTTTGCTATCTACGAAATAAGACATTTTTGAAACGAAACTTCTTTATAAATAAGTAGATAAGGTCTCGGGGATGGTTTGTTCGAAAGGATTCTACAACAGCCCGTGAGTTTATATGAAATAATAGTTTCTTTGAATGCTAAATTTTGGTTTTTTAAACCCTCAGCATCTCTGCTGAGAGGGGTAGAGGCTCCGCGCCCGCCTAAACCCGGTGGCCGACTTCCTAAGTGACTAAACGGCCCCCCTTGTTCCTCCGGAACTTACTGCATCCCGAGACTCTATCTCTTCTTTACGAGATGTGATCCTGTGACGCCTCTCTTTTAGGCTTATGATTGAGATGTACGTACTCTTTTGGTACGAGTTTCTGATGATGTGTGTTGTCTTGAGGCGCCTTTCTTTTAGGCCGGTGTTTGAAGAATCACGTACTCTTTTGGTACAAATTGATGACGACATTAGCCTCCTTTGCGGGCATAGTCAGCGATGTTACAAATTATTGTGCAATCTCATTATGCCTTTTCAGAGCGGCGTCCCACTATTCTGCATCTTGCAACATTTACTTTGGACAAATGTTAGAGTGTTAGTAACATATTTATAATATCCCAGCTATTCCATATGAGTGAATGATTTTTATATTTATTCTGGCCCTGTCTTTCTACAGAGGACGAAATAGAATTTAACGTTTTCTATCAAGGTTTTACAGCATTCAAGCATGGAAATCCTTCCAAAGACAAAGGGAACCTTTTTGTTGGTTTAAGTAGTTTGCGCCGGATGAGGTTAGGTGGTCGGTTTATTGACGACCCCGAGCAACAAGGAGGACCCCGCCTTTAAGGGGCCCTGCAGGGGCTTGTGCGGGTTCCACGCCCAAGTGCCGGCAATCATCCACCCCTCAGCCAGCTAGGCTAACACAAACCAGATATCCCCAATCTTTAGTTAGACTTCCCCATTCTGTCCTTTACTCGTCATTCTGAAGCTACTTGTTAAGCTAGATGTACCGAGGTACTCAAATCATAAAGAGTTAACTGAAGACCGGATTGCGCAATACTTATGCAATACAGTAATTATTATAATGCTACTAAGTAATTCATATAGAAATCCGTGTATTCAAATTTTAGCATAACCGGTATGAAATTCGCTTTGCATAAAAATACACCCGTTTGGAACGGAATTCTTGTACGATTTGAACCAATATCACACAAGAAATCGTGATATTTAATTACACATAATTATTCCGAACTCAAATATTCCCAAAATAAATACATTTCGATAGTGAAAATAATTAATCGATAGATAATATAAATGTGTTCCTTAGCTGTTACACAGTGGCGGTATGATCCTCCCTGGTACTGATGAATAGTAGATTCCTCCATACGTCCGGGCAGCAACTCCGTCCGCAAATGCTGTTCTGGAACTCAGGGCTCCGTCGGTAGTCTGTTGGGCAGCGCTCCCGCTCGCAAGTCTGGTCTCGAACTGAAGGGGCTGAGTATATCGAGTTCGCTCCTTTTATAGTAATGATTTCACCATACCTCTGAAATCCACGCTAGTGCAGTGACTCATCCTATGCCCGATGACCTCACCGCCGGCGCTCGCCATTGGCCGGATTCAGCCATCAGGACGGTCGCCTCCGGCTCAACCCGTCGAAGGCAAAGCGCGCCTGTGATTGGTCCGTTTCGTTAAAATAACAGTTAAGCACCCGCTACACGCGAGACTTGCTGTTCCGATTCATAAATAATAAAGGCTCGTTCGCACCTACTCACAAGGTCGAGTCTATTAGGATTGGCAAACAATATTAATTTAACACAGATTTATATCTATGGTATAATAAAGATCTAAGAAATATTACTTGTATAGCTGAATATTCAATATTTTGTTAGCCTCTTGTAATACATAGAATCTTAAGAAGAAATATATCAGGCTTTTACTTTTAAACGATTCAAACCAGAAGAAATATTTTTTGATGTCCATACTTGGCTTTTTTGAATATTATTATTTTAAGATTTTCTAAATTTATTAAATCTATCTCTATGTCGACCATCACAGCGGTACTCTAGCACAGGCTACGCCTAGTTGAGTAGTAGAAATCTACAAAATATAATTAAAATATGTGTATTTAAATAAATTGACACACACGTTTATGTATAAAATAAATTGTATAACAAGGATTTTGTAATTATATAAATAAATAAATCGAATGTTTGGGAATTTGTTACAAACTTAATCCTGTTTTAGATAACACAAAAACTTTTCTGAATCTAGACAAAAATACAAATATTGTTAAATATTAAGTAAATAAACCGGGTGAGATAAATTTTTTTTTATTATTATTTTTCACAGGCATAGTTTTTCTAGTGAGGATTTTAAAAATATGTTCCATGACGTGAAAAATTATCGGAAAATGCGCATAACACGACTCCCGAAATCCGTCGTTTTATTAACTATGTCGTAAATATTTTTTTAAATCGCCTTCCACATAACTGTGTGCACAGACTGTCGCGATTGTCGAAAGAAACATAAATACATAGTTAAACCCATTCGTCACCCGAAAACGGGCAATTAATAATTTAACAACTTCCAGCTGTGTTAGACACAAAAAATCTGTTTTAATGGTTGCGTCTTGCGACAAAAAAGCGCATTAAAACCCCTACCTGGTTTAAGAGAGAAAATTAGAGCTGTCGCATGTTTGGCTCGGCGAGCGACACACCTGAGATTTTGATCAACCCTCAAATCACCACAAAAGCTTAAAGGATACTTCAAAGTTGCAAGCTTTCAATTATAAATGAATAATTATTATTAATTAAGGAATGTTATAGAAGTCTCACAGAGACGAAGCTATTTATATGGAAAACGTGTATCGAAACTTTTATAGGACGGATCAGGGCTCATGACTTGTAAAATATGGCTGTAACCACTTTACACAATGCAATGTCAGCCAATTCCACCGAAGAACATATACATATCAATTATTTTAAAAGTTGTATGTATGTTTATTCTAAACTAGCTGTGCCCGCGCGGCTTCGCACGCGTAGTTTTTTAGTACACTGCTTGGATCGTCATAGAACTTTCGCGAACCTTCTAGAACATCCTCCTTCCAGAACTTTCAAGAAATTTATCGAATGTACAGGAACCTTCTAGACACACCGACACATTACGCTACTCAGTTTAGAACCCTATAGAACTTTCGGGAATTTTCTAGAATATTCTCCTTCCAGAACTTTCTAGAGCATGTTTTTCCGGAACCTTGTAGACTCACTGACACAGACGGCGCGCCTATTTTGAAATAATCTGAAGCATTTGTGGCTTTCCCATAACAAAAAAATGTGCTAGGAAGCATATTTTCGTCACCCACTCCCACCCACGTACAGCCACCCCCACCAAACTCGCATATTTTCGATGTGACACCAAGGGCTATCCACCATCATCAATATATATATATTGATTAGATTATTTTATATATTCAAAGAGAGATATCTATGGTCCTTCCCATTTCAAAATATAGATGTATCATTACCACCTGCGAAATCAATATACAATGTTATGGAAAGGACCACAGATTTCTGCATGTCATGTAAATTACTGCGGCAGCAATTCTTTTCTTCTGCAGTAATTTACACGAAGAATAACAATCGGGTTATTTTATATGATTATTTTACATGACATTTTACTGTTTGTTTTTTTTTTAATAGAGATGCGTACATGGACTATGTGTCATCCTTACTACTTTCAAACCATGTAAAATATTTGCACTATGAAAAATAGATTTCACTTTCCGGTCTGGAATGAGGCTCATACCCACGATCACTGGATCTTTAGGCAATTGTCTTAACCATTAGACCAACAAGCGCGTTACTACTTAATTACACTTCTAGATTCTTCATTCTTCATTTTCAATTCATCAATCTATGAATTTCACCTCAGTCATATACCTTTTATTTTTCCTCTTTTTAACCCGTCTTCTTTCTTTTATCCAGACTTCGTATATGTAATTTTTATCTTGTTTCTTTAATTCATCATTTTTCTTTTGTCCAGACCTCGTATATGTATATGCAAATATATTGATCAGATATCTTTATTCTATATATATACATATATCTTTTGCAATTCTTTTTCTTCTTATCTCTTCTCCTTTTTACTAAGTAGATTTGTCCTTTCCTATCCATTCCTTATTCTCATTTTACCTTTAATTCTTTGATTTTCATAGTTTTTTCGTAACTTAAAACTTTAACATTTTTTGTTTTTCTTTGAATAACTCAAGTTATTGTTGCTATATGTTAATACATAACATGTTAATTCTGTATAAAATTGTAAGATGGTTTCTGTACTATTTAATAATCACGTGTAATCTGATTTTCATATGTACTGTTAGTTTCCCATGAATAAATAAAATAAAATCATTCATTCATTGTTGTTAGCGGGCCGAAAATGTCCCGAACTTTTTAAAGTCATATTTTTTGATTTCCGTCACTACAGGGTTGACTAATACGGCGTACACATGTGGGCCCACGATCGGTTCCCGGAACGGAAAAATAAAAATGTCATAAAGTTGGAGTTTTAAATAAGAATTATGATAAGCAGCGGCGCGAGACTAAGTCCCGCTCCTTGTGTGTGGCCATGATCCATCGATCCCGAGCGTTTCCGGAGATGCACGAACCCGACTTTTGATAAATGGACAAGGACCGGCCATGAATCAATTTCAACGATGATGAAATCTTCAAAGTCTGGATCGGAACAGTTACCAGAATCTGATGTATTAAGGGATTACACTACTTTGACATTAAAAAAAATCGTTTTTTTTTTCTTTTGCTTTACCGTATAGCTTGAAGCTCTAAGAGTAATTTGAGTCATAACTCATTAAAAAATTAGATGCTTGCGAGCTACGTAAATTTTTAAACAAATTTTCTCGAAACTATCGTTTTCGAATTTTGTAAAAGTACTTACTATCATTTTCACGGGTTACAGCTAGTTTTTTTTTTACATTTTTATTATTATTATTACTAGGTAAACTTCTGAATACTCGAAAATAATTTTTTACGTGGAATAATTTTTTCATAGATAAATAAAAATAAAATAAAATTGTAATAAAAAAAGACGATACAAAAATATGTAACTATATTACTTTACCTAGAGTTTCATGTTTAGCATTATTTTAAAAATATTTTAGAGGGGACGGTTTTAGACATCGATCCCAGTGCCTCTCAAACACTTATCGAGCACTCTACCATCTTAATTACTTTTCACAGTTAAAAATCCCCTGGCGTATAAAAATAAAAATCGAATTCTATAAAAATATAATGCTGATGAGGTCAACTTACAATTGTTAGATATATTAATTGTTAATATTTTTAAACATGCATTTTTAACATAATTATTAACAAAAAAATAAGAAAAAATATTGTGCTTCCTATTAGGTACTTATACATAGAGTATTTTTATTGGAAGCTCCCAAGAAGTGTAATAATAGAGTAGGTAATAGAAATAGAGCATTTTTGTAAAAATAAAATCGTTAATAAACGAAAACAAAGAAAATTTTAAAAATATTTTATACAAAGTTAGCGGATGGGCTGCTGTGTATAAAATTTTTGTTACAGCTATGTACAGGTGCGTGTATTGAAGTATGAGTTTTCAAAAAGCGAAACCAAACATTTATCTGAAATTGAATGAATATTAAGATAAATCAATATCTGAATAATATGATAATGATTGTGATAATATTCTTACAAAAGCAATACTATTTCGATTTATTTCGTAGGAATTATATTTCAGTATAGCTTATTTCTAAGTACCTACTAAAAACACGCTGATGGTATTTTTCAGGGGCGTGCAGTGGGAACATCGTAGCATGGCTTTTACAAAACCAATTATTTGGAAAAAAATCGGAATACAACATATATTTCGTAATATTTCTATAACAATTATAATCATAATATTCATATTTTGATATATCATAATAATCTGTCGCATAAATATTCAATTTCTATTTTTTTTCTAAAATATACGTTTACAAAAAAGTCATGTTTCAATGTTCCTACTGCACGCGCCTGGTATCTATATAAACCAATGAGGAAGAAATATCTAATAAATATTTTATATACGTTCCTGAGACGTTTGATTTTGTATTTATACTTCTTTACTTTAGAGTAAGTTATACTTTAATTATGAATTGAAAATATTTAAGCAACAAAATTCTAATATCAATAATTTTTTTCTGTATATTTCTGACTGACCTTCGTAAAACTTTGGACAATCATTATAATAACTTTTATCGAATATCAAAAATCAATGTTTTAATCCTGTTACTTTTTAACACTTCACTTAGAATCTTGTTGTACCCATTAGACTAGGAAGCTTTCCTAATATCGTGGATTTCTAACATCGATCTCCGGTCGCATATCCCGCGACGCATCTCCATCATAATCAGCTACGAAAGATGACTTCTCTGCTTTCCGAACGTCTCCATTATCCCCTACAATAGGCTAAAAACATCTTCGGTGGCCCGCAGGACATATCTGATCAAACGCCCACTGATTGATATATTTTGGATCTCGATTATGCAAACACAGCGGCCCCATGTCGCCCCAGAATCTTGTATCTGGTCGCATTCAATCACGTGCGCCGAACTCTGCCGGAACACCTGGAAACTAAAGACAGACATTAAAAACCGCACCCTTGCGAAGAAAAAAAACTTAAATACACAAAACGCCGGACGCAAAACGACGCAAGCTCCGGTCGCAGACGTCTCAGGCGGGCCGCGGGGTCCCGCGAGGCGCCCAAGTTCCGCGCGGTCGGAGCGGCCGGTCACTTAGTTCGTTTTGGAAGTCGGGACGTAAATCTCCCGCCCTTTTTGGAGAATGGAACTCAATCCATAAAATGGAACGACTCATTTGAATTTGAATGAAGAACCGCCCCTCTGACTACTTCAAAGCGGCCAGGTGCAGGCCTCAGTACAGGAGTCGAATACATTTCAGCTCTTTTTTTGTCTAAGCTATACTATGTTCGTGCGTGCTGTTCACTTAAATAAATTCGATTTTTACATATTTATATCTATCATCACGCATAGGTAATTAATTACACAACTCTTAAAATATAATTTTAATTTATTAAAATTATGCATATATATGTTAAATAGCACCCTATTGTTTTATTTATATATTATTCTGTCCTTCTGTTTCAATGCATTGTAATTTGTTTACATATATGTCGCATTAGGTGTAGCACAATCAACTTGGTTATGCTTTATTATGCTGTTAAAAATTTTGTTTGGAAAATATTCTCAACTATTCTATTCTCTCTCCTCTCCTATTCTCTCCTATTCTCTCGTATTCTCACCTATCCCTATTCTCAGAGAAACAACATTGTAATAAGATCCTAAGAAAAAAAAATAGAAAGGATGTATTAATGTGCATCTAAAGTTTTTATGAGAAATATCAAGACATTTGTCAAAACTCCGTGACATCAAAATTGACGAAATATTATATAATTTCCGGCCAATACAAGATTATTAAGATATCACAAACCAAAGCGAATATATTCATCTATCGACCATCAATAGGTTTTATTGATCCTGGTAGATGGTTCTAGAGTGAAACTAGAGTAAAAAGTATAAATATTTTACGCACATTTTATAATGTTAAGCTGTTACCCATCAAAAATGACGGAACATTGGTTCACATATTTGCTTAGCCCTAGTATATATATTTATAGTATCTTTTTGGTGGTCCGCAAAGAAGCAGCGGTAGCAACATCGCTATCGTTGCCCCTTTCGGGTTTGCTGGCCTGGGGTTCAAGCCCCATCTCCGGCCGCTTAATTTGTTTTTTCACCCGTGAATTCGAAGGAAATTACGGAAGTTACACGAAGTTACGGAAACAAACAGACCGACAGACGGAGAGACGGATGGACAGGCAGACAACGAAATTATTATAATTAGATAATAAATATAAATATTATCATTATGATAAAATAAATTATAAATAATATTCTGAACAAAATAAAGAATATTGCAAAATCACTAAATACAATTTAGGAATGAGTTCTAGGTTAACAAGTTTTACGACGAGTGCGCGGGTTTCAAGGTCAACACCGTGTGTCCAATAAGTGGTCTCGTCGGAAAATAATTTTGTCTATTATCAAGCGAACGTGAACGAAGTTTATCAATATTTCGCTTTTGAACTAAGCCTATGTCATAAAGAATACATCAACGTTGCCGGCTCTGGATTATTACCTTGTTTAGTGATTCTTCATTTTAGATCGAGGAGAGAAATAGCCTGATTGGTGTTATAAAATTTAGTGTCAAATAGGCTTGGAGATCTCATTGATCGGATAGGGATGTTTATGTATATTTGTGATAGTATTGAGGGGAGTCTAGTTTGTTGTTGACTATTTTGTAGAGAGTTATTAGATCTGTAATAATACTGATCATTTGGTTATTTGAGTTTCTTGAGGAGTCTTGCCTTTTATGTAACTATTGATTTATGGTTGTCTTATTACTGTAAGGTTCTTTCCTTATATACCCCGAAAGAAAAAATCAGACAGAGTTAAATTAGGTGAATTAGACAGCCAAATAACATTATCAAATTTTAAGAACATCATGGAAATGCAACGTGTAGTATTTGCATCCTATATGGTACCATCCAGTTAAAACCACGTATACTATAGTCCTTGTTGCTGAATTATAGGTAAACAAGTTTTTCAACATCGCACTAAATATAGTGCAAAACAATCATTTATGTCAGCGTTTTCTCATGCATGACATCTAACGTGAGTTTTCCAGAATACAAAATATAAATTTAAATAATGCAATATTTTCTACGTAACTTTCTTTATCTGCCAGCTAACCAATGACGAACTATGTTTGAATAAAAAACATGTATATTTTGAAGGATGTAAGATGCTCTTATTTCGAGGTAATGATTGACATTAAACATATACTCGTATAACTCATGTAGGTTGGAATATTTTAAATATTTTGTTAATCCGACAAAAGAACGGATACTGTTGTTAATTTATGAAAAATAATGATAATGGTCAGTTCAATCAATTACGTAAGCAATTAAATAGCTTTGAAAAAATAAGTTAATAAATAAAATCAAAATATTTTAAAATAAACATTTAAAAACTTGTACATGGATTGGATTGACTTAAAATTATATTTTAAAAATAAATAAATAAATATTTAATAATTATCACACAAAAACTGCAAATGATTTTACAAAGCAATAATACATATCGAGAATTAAGGAATATAGTTGTGGCAAATAAAAAATTGCGAATAATTTAATTGAAAATAAGATACTAGTAACACGAGATTAAGAATAGGTATATATTTTTTTATAAAATAAGTTTAAATTTAAAGACTAGCAATTCCATTATAAATGTATTAAAAATCCACACCCATCACCACTATTTCTAAAGATTCTTTTGAAATCACCTATAATCCCCTTCATGATTTTCATCTTCTTCTTTTATAAGATCCTTGATCTGTATTGACAGATCCTTCCTGATCTTGTGATGAGGATATCCAGTTCTCTCTCTCCATCTCTTTAGTGGTCTCCCTGGCGGTAGGCGCCCGTCTGGAATCACGGCTCTGGGAAGAGCTGGTCCATTCTCTCGATGTGGTCCTTCAAGAAACACTTTTGCCTGCTCCATCGTACAATATCTTGTATGTCGCAGGTTCTGCGGGTTTCCGCATTGGGTACTCTGTCTCTGAGGATCTTGCCCGAAATGGGTCTCTGATGGTCTTCATCTCGGTAGTTCTGAGAAGGTGTTTAGTTCTCACCATGTTTGCTCTTGCTTCGTATGTCATGGTAAGTTTTATGCATGTTCTATATATTCTGACTTTGCTTTCTACCAGCATATGCCAATTGGCCTATACTGTTTCTCTTAAGCATTCGGAGACAGCCGCTGCTTTGTTTGTCTGCTCTTTGATTTCGTTATACAGATTGCTGTAGCTAGATATCTCCACCCCAAGGTACTTAAATTTCATAATCTGCTATGGGCTTATTGTCTACGACCAGTTTGCATCTTAGAGGTTGTCTAGATATTGTAAGATACTTAGTTTTTTCGGCTAAATTGATCATGTTGTACTTGTACTGTACTTGTACTGTACTTGTACTGTACTTGTACTGTACTTGTACTGTACTTGTACTGTACTTGTACTGTACTTGTACTGTACTTGTACTGTACTTGTACTGTACTTGTACTGTACTTGTACTGTACTTGTACTGT
>JADDOH010001078.1:0-158301 GCA_016648135.1 Agrypnia vestita | reverse complement strand
AAAGCAATTTTAAATCTTTTCTTAAAATAGAATTTTTCACACTTTACTAAGAGGTTATAAGAGGCCTGAAAATCTATACCTATAAAACTCAATGTCTGTATATCTGTCTCTCTGTTCTCTATACAAATCAATACCGTTCATCCGATTCGATACAAACTTTGCATACTTATGCTTTAGGACCCGGCGGGTAACATTGGCGACATTTCCCCTTATTCTT
Organism: Agrypnia vestita; assembly: GCA_016648135.1. NCBI lineage: Eukaryota > Metazoa > Arthropoda > Insecta > Trichoptera > Phryganeidae > Agrypnia > Agrypnia vestita. The sequence continues at coordinate 158,084 of JADDOH010001078.1, read as the reverse complement.
TTAACACTTCCCCTCCGCTGACATATTTTCGATGCAAATCTGTACCGTTTGGCCGATCGGACTCAAAATTTGGATACTTATTTTTAAGGACTCAGCAGTTATTATATGCAACATTTCGTCCCCTATTCTTTTAACCCTTCCCCTCCCCTGATAAATTTTCGATGCAAATCTGTACGGACTCAAAATTTGGAAACATATACCTAATGACTCGGCGGGTAACATATGCGACATTTCCCCCCTATTATTTTAACCCTTCCCCTCCGCTGATATATTTTCGATGCAAATCTGTATAGTTTGATCGATCGGACTCATAATTTGGAAACTTAATTTAAGGACTCAGCGGATAACATGTGTTACGTTTCCTCCCTCCTCTTTTACCCCTTCACCACCTCCTAATATATTTTCAATGAAAATCCAAATTCTGAGTCCGATCGGTCAAACTGTACAGATTTACATCGAAAATATATCAGGGGAGGGGAAGGGTTATAATAATAGGGAGTAAATTACGCATATAATACGCGCCGAGTCCTTAAGAATAAGTTTCTAAATTTTGAATCCAATCGGTCGAACGGTACAGATTTGCACTGAAAATATATCAGGAGAAGGGAAAAGGGTAAATTGGGCGGGGGGAAATTTCACCTATGTAACTCACCGGGTCCTAAAGAATAAGTTTACAAATTTTGAATCCGAGCAGTCAAAAGGTACAGATTAGCATTGAAAATATATCATGGAAAGGGGAAGGGGTAAAAGGAAAGGCAGGAAATGTTGCCAATATTACCCGCCGGATGCTAAAGAATAAGCAAACACGTACTCCTCTGGGTAAATATGTAAGCGTAAATTATTATTTTTTTAGAACATATGAAGATGAAAACTAAAAATATCATCAAAGATATCGCACACGTAGATCTAAACTGAGACAATTCAAAAATTGTGAATTTCGAGTTATTCTTGTATTCGAATTCTCGGTGATCATACGCAACTATCTATCATAACAGATTCAATAAAGGCTTGAAAGATTCTATATAGCGGTAGCTTTCTTTTGTTAAATCAACGCATATCAGCCCCTCCCACCTAAACATGTGTATTTTCAGTTGAACCTCGCTAGTCTTAGGAAATACGAAAAGGGGGATATTTTGAAATGATACAGTATTGATGAAAAATTATACGAGTTAATTTGAGTTGTTACAGTGTTGGTGAATTGTTCTGCCGTATTACTTTGGGATATTTCGACTTGTTCCAGTTTTGTTTGATAAAGTATCTTAATATTTTGTTACTATTTTGACTTCACTTTGTTTTGATGGATCAACATGTAAATTTCTAGTAAACCTACTTTTGTTGAAACAAATTTATTTTAATGTTTTTCTATACAAAACGTGATATTTTATATGTTTCGCCTAAAGATCAAGAACGGTATTACAGTGTCTGTTTCAAAATTATACTGCTTTTAATCAAATTATCTACTGCTTTGTTTTAAAAGAGTTTATTTTAATTAACTCACTATTGTTGGATAAGTAAAATTTACAAAAATCACTTTTTTGTTTTCAGTGAAAAATGAAGCAAGGACATTTTCTTGTCAATATTACAAAAGAACGGTGTAAAGAGAAATCTTCTTCTGCTTTATCTAGGACTGCGTCCTGTCATTGCAGGGAGCCTGTTCCTGAGATACAGACGTCCAGCTATCTCGCCTTTGTTATGCGGTCTTCCTGGGAGTCTGGTACAAGACGGCAGCTTGTTCGCTGCTATGCTCACTGCTCTCTCAGAACAAGCTCTCTCCACATGATCTCTCCAGTAACGTCTTCTAGATCTTCCCCATCGAACAATATCCTCGAGGTCACAAGTCTTTTGTATTTCGGAATTCCTCACTCGATCTCGGATTGTCAGTCCCGCAACGGGTCGGAGAGTCTTCATCTCAATTGTTCTTAGGAGATTTTTAGTTCTGGTAGTGTCAGCCCTTGTCTCGATACCGTACGTCGTGATTGGGCGGACACAGGTCTTATAAATCTTCACTTTGCTCTCCTTGAGCATACGTTCGTTTCTCCAAACAGCATTTCTCAAGCATCCAGCAATAGTTGCGGCTTTGTTTGCTTGCTCTCTTACTTCTTCGTAGAGGTCGTTACTGCTTGATATCTCGACACCCAAGTTGAAGCTCGTTACTTGCTCTATTATTTTATCGTCAATTGCAAGCTCGCATCGTACTGGCTGTTTCGATGTCACCATGTTCTTAGTCTTATCTACGGAGATTTTCATGCTGAATCTTTGTGAGGATATATGGAATTTGTGCAGAGGTTTTTGAAGATCGTCTTCGGAGTTGGCTATTAATACCGCATCATCAGCATAACTTATTATATCTATCTTTTTGTCTCCCATGTTGTAGCCTAGATTCATTGTTTTGACATCTTCTATTAGCTTATCCATGATGATATTGAATAAGAAGGGGCTCAAGCTATCTCCCTGTCTGATGCTTACTGCGGCTGGGATTTCTTTCGATACATCATTGTTTACTTTTATGCGCATTTTGTTGTTAGTATTTAAGTTTTGGCTTTCGATAACTTCGATGATGGGTACATCTTTTTCCGTGAGGATATCTATAACATCTTCTAGAAGCACTCTGTCAAAGGCTTTAGTGAGGTCAACAAAACACATATACACCGCGCCGATTTTTTATATTCAATAAACACATATACGCCGGTTTATTATATTTAAAGAGAAATCATTAACAGTTAATAAACAAGAGTCGGCGACGTCTTTAAATGTAGAAGCACAAAATAATAAAGAAAATACGCCAATAAACACTGCAGTGCTGACCAAACCATGCCACAGCCAGCAAACTGAAAATTATATTTTTATTTCGCCAAGTGAAGAAAGTTCATAGTAAACCAGCAGAAGACCAAATACATGGACGTAGGATGCACCCAACAAATCCCAACTCTCTCGTGTGGAAGTCAAAATTTTGAAACGGTACCAAGATTTACATACCTAGGATCCCTGATAACAAGCAACAACAATATTACAGAGGAGATCCAGAAGCGCATAGTGAGCTCAAATCGCTGTTTTTTCAGCCTACAAAAGCAGATAAAATCCAGACGGCTGTCCAGAAACACCAAGATATTATTGTACAAAACGCTTACTAGGCCAGTGTTCATGTATGCAGCTGAGACGTGGGTACTAACTAAGAGGAATGAGCGAGCACTGGACGTTTTTGAAAGGAAAATTTTGAGGCGTATCTTCGGACCGGTTCTAGAAAATGGACTTTGGCGCAGACATTACAACAATGAGCTCTATACTCTATTTAAGGAGCCAAACGTCACAAAATTTATAAAACTGGGAAGACTTCGGTAGCTGGGTCATGTGGAGAGAATGTCCGAGCATCAAGCACCAAAGTCCCTGCTGAACTCAAGGCCAACAGGGCGAAGGAACTTAGGAAGGCCGAAACTAAGATGGAGTGACAACGTCCTCAAAGATATCTCTGCCTTAGAGCTTCGAAACTGGAGAGAGCTGGCACTAGACTGAGATGAGTGAAGGAAAATTATTGAGGAGGCCAAGACCCACCAAGGGTTGTAATGCCAAGAATGATGATGATGATGATGAAGAAAGTTAATAGATGACTCTGATACTAATTCAAGCTATGTCCGGCAAAAAAAGAAGAAACTGCGCCCTAAAGTAATTTCTATTTTATTTTCGTCTTCTTCAAGTGATAATATCTCATACAACACTTCAAATTGTTGCTGTAGTTCTAGCAGTAGTTCTGATTCTGAAACTGAAACCAGGGATGTTACTGATCCCAACTAATTTTGTAGATTATTTTTTGATTCCTAAAAAGCATTAAGTATAAAATAAATTAATTATGTTTTATCACTCGTTTAGAACAGTTTTGTTTGAAGAATTATTTATCTAATTTTTGTTCTAATATAAGTTTACCTTAAAATGGTTAAATAAAACTGATTCAAGTCTAAATGTGCTTTATTTTTTATACAAAGTCGTCACCCTAAAGTGTAACAACTCAAAAAATAGCGATTAGCGGTAAAGGGATTGATTCTTAGCCCCAATTTATATACAGTGACATTTTACAACCTATTTATGATCCAAAATAAAAGTGAGTTTCATAACTCCCCTAACAAAAAATGCAGTAATACGTTTTTTTCGAATCCTGAAAAATGACATTTTTTGAGTTGTCTCAGTTTAGATCTAGGTGTGCGATATCATAAATGACTTGCGCCTACTATTATAGACACACGCTTAAACGATTTTAATAGGCGCTTTGCTAATTTTAAATATGCCTGCATTTGTTAAGTACTCGACATACATAGAAGTACAAGTAGGAAAGTGTTAACACAAGAATCAATAAATAAAATTTAACGATTTATGACATATTTATGATAAAGTGTATATGAGAAGATGCATGAAGATGAAAAAAGTGAGATTTATGTTTCAGGACTGAAATGTGCGGCTTTATCGTTATCTTGATTCCACTTAATCTTGATCTAAATTTAATTAAACTTGATTCCCTTCAGACATCGATGGATTAAAATAATGAATGGATATTAAATATATATTATCCATAAAGAAAACCGCTATTTTACAAAAACATTTATAATTTAATATTATTTTTTCTTCCAGAATGGCGTCAAGATATTTGATATGTACGGTAGGCTGTCCCGATAAAAAAATTTTTAGCTTACCTTAACACAAGACCTTTCAAAACTTGCGTAATTGAGCGTTGATTACGAAAATAATTTTAAAAATAAAATAAAACTATATCTTTAGGGTTCTACCGATCTTCAAAGTTTTGACAAATTGTCATTTTTATGGTGATATTTCGCTATCCTCAATTTTGGCTCCTGAACTAAATACAAAAAAATATTTACTTTTTGTTCTATTTAGGTGTAAATCATACATGACGTTTCGATTTGCATGCAACAACACGTTACCAGCGACTTCTAATTTGTTAGGTTTCAACCTTAAGTTTGAACTTGTTTTGAGGACTTTCTTGACTTGACTTGCGAGTGTTTTCTTCGTAGCCAAAATAACTTTTATGCCATAAAAGTAGCATTGCGATTGACACAGTGTTAAAAGCGAATTTTGTGATTTTTAAATAAGAAGTTCGAGGCATAGTCAGACTACTTGTGCTATGTTCGGACCATACAAGGAACTCGAAAATCAGCAGCTACCAACTATTATAAGGGACGTCATTTAATTTATTTTATTTGTCATGAACGACCTAAAATTGAAGTATAATGGAAAAGATCCATCCAAATCAGTTATATATGTAATTGTTTCCGAAGAGATCAACAATATTTAGGCCAAAACTTCGGTTCAAATTGTAACTAAGGAACGAGTTATTTAATTAATGAAATCCAATTTCGAAAAGTATCTCAATTTGAAAAGATACCCCAAAAGCTAACAAAATGATAGTTTTAAAAATAAATTGAAATGTTTTTGAGAAGCTTTTTGACTTTTCAGCTTGTAAACGCACTTCATTTGAATCTTTTTCATGTTTAAAACCTAAGAAAATTCACATCAATAAGATAAGTTTTTATCGGATCAAATAAATGATAGGAAAAAGGTTATAAGCGGTTTTGATAAGAAAGCTAGATTAATGAAACGTCAGCAGAAATAAATTGAAGAGTCAATAAGGGCAACAAAAAATTCATGTTCTACACAAGAAACCGATTCTGTCTCAGCAAATTGTGATGAAGATTCAGTGAGTGAATCTTCCACAGAAATGTATCCGATAACAGAGGCATCCCCGACAAACACGCCCTCGACAGAGATACCATCGACTTCAATGGCGAATTGGAATATATTGCCGTTGCCAAGAGTTGCTAAAGTCTGTGATAGATTTTTATCGACGCGATCTACTGCTGCTGTTGCTTCTGCGGTTTTGGCTGACGTCGGTTTGGCTTCTACCGAAGATTTAACTCTAGTTATTGATAAAAATAAGACCTACAGTGATGTATCTAAAGCCCGAAGCTTCGAAAGATATTGGAGGTGTTGTTATAAAAAGCATTTACTTTGATAGACGAAAAGACCACCGCAAAGAAGTTTTAGAAGACAATATCTCAATTTGAGTACAACTTGGATCAATTTATTTGGGACACACAATACCGAAAGACGTGGCACTGCGAAAATTCTTACTTCGATCACAACTAGAGGGTCAAGGTTGGAATTTAGATGACGCAATTTACAGTTACGGAACTGCAACTAACACCGATTGGAAGGGTGGTGTGATTCAATATTTAGAGGAGTATTTGCAGAGACCGTTACAATGGTGTGTTTGTATGCTTCATGTCAATGAGTTACCCCTTTGTCATTTATTCTTGACCTTAGATGGTTGCACTTTGGGTCCTAGAGAATATAACAGATGCCTCACAAAGTGTAACTAACGTTACTTCTACAGGTGGCTTTGTTAAAACCAGGATGCAATCTCAAGCAGAAATGACATATTTTGGACACAAAAAAAAGTTAAAATTTTTAGTTTTTGTCATTGATTATAAACTATATTTTGTTAATTTTATTTTCTTGTGCTCTGTTTCATTAACTTCAATAATAAAATAGCTTTTAAACATGAATTTTTTTATTATTTTAGGCAAACGGTTTAACTCTATAAAAATGTAAAATTTACAAAACTTCAAAGCTCTGTAGAACCTTCAAGGTGACAAACAATTCTAGTTTTTTTACCTTTTTCGCAATCAGTGTAAAATTATACAAATTTTGATTCCTCTTGCAATTGTGTAGCTCAAAAATTTTTTTTCTCATACATGGACGGGACACCCTAATGTACGGCCTAAGATGAATTTTTTTAATATAAATTTTCTCGTTGTGTAAAGAACTAGGGATCGCTATTAAAATATGTATTTGTTCCCGCAGAACACGCTGCGCTGCTGCTTTGTGAGAGAATGGAGGGCTTTTTGGTTAATGAGGCGGACCAGCTCATCTCTGAACCGTCTCATCAATCCAACACACCCGCGGCCCGGCTTTGTCTCCGCCGACCCCCGTCTCCCCAATTTACTATACTACTATAGGTGCACGACAGCCTGTCGTAGCATTCATTTTTGTAGGGAAAATGTACATATTTTGTAACAATCAATCAGTGTTGTAGCAAAATTGAATGTTCAGTTATTATAAAAACAAATATAATTTATGTATCTTTATTTTTATTACGTGATTTTTTAAAAACAAGAAGATTTCAAATATCAAAATATGTCAAATATTAGAAAATATTTTATTTTTTATAAAACAAATCAATAAATTTTGTGCTTTTAATGTGTGAAAAATTAATGTGATCAATTTCTTTGCTACTGTCATTAATTTCTGTAACTTTGTCACAGCGAACCAAGGTGTATACTGCAGAATATCATTCAAATGACACTTACACACAGGTGTTTAAGAGATAAATGGATTTTTATTCATGGACAACTTTTATTATACCTATTTTTTATATCCACGTAGTTGGAGACATCCGTTGTATTACAAGACACACAGACGCGATGATGATTGAATAGCTCTTAGGATTCTATGCACTACGTGCCTACCATATAAACACATATGCACCATAAAATACACTATTAAATTTTTGAGCTAATATATGAACCTCCTTGGGTGAAGATAATATACTATTTTATTAATTACTAGCTGTTCGTACCGGCGTTGCACGGGTTAAGTTAAAGATTAAGTTGAAAATATATTTGTTGGGGGGAAACAAAAGTTTGATTCGAACGGTATATCAGCAATTCAAGGAGAGTCGGGCAACAGGGATGGCCGTTGAGGTCGCGCGCAAGTTAGGCAGGAGGCACACCGTCATGCGCACATCATTAGTAAAAACATAATATATAAATAGTATATAGATTTGCATAGAAAATATATCAGGGGAGAAGAAAAGGTAAAAGGGAAGGGAGGAAATACCGCATATATTATCCGCCGAATCCTTAAGAATCAGTTTCCAAATTTTGAGTCCGATCGGGCAAACGGTACAGATTTACGTCGAAAATATATCAGAGCGGAGAGGAAGGGTTAAAAGAGGAGAAGGAAAATGCCACATACGTTACTCGCCGATTCCTTAAGAATAAGTTTCCAAATTTTGAGTCCGATCGGTCAAACTGTACAGATTTTCATCAAAAATATATCAGGGAAGGGAAAAGGTTAAAAGAATAGGAGGAAAATATTGACTGTGTTACCCGCCAAGTCCTAAAGAATAAGTTTCTAATTTTGAGTCCGATCGGTCAAACGGTACAGATTTGCATTGAAAATATGTCAGGGGAAGGGGAAGGAGTATTAGAATAGGGGAAAATATTGCCTATGTTACCCGCCGGGTAATTCTAAGACCTAAAAATGTTTAATTATTTTTTCATATTTTTAATCTTATTTTGAGGGGTCGCTACGCAAACAATTATGAGATGCCTTTTATTTTTTGGAAAATATATTTTTTATTTTAAAATAAATCGAGCATTGTAATGCACGTACGTTGAGTTTTTATTCCTACTGTGTTGCACATCAAAGTAACTGCCATGTCAATTAATAATTTATTTTTATTACCTTTGAAAGCTACAATAATTGTTACTGCCCTTCCAAGCTAGAAGGCAGTAACTAACAAAAAATTCAAAAAATAGTTATGAATGCCATCCGATGAATAATTTAATTATAAACTAGCTGCCCTTACCCGGGGTTGCACGGGTTAAGGATTAAGTTTAAAATAAATTTGTGAGGGTAAACAAAGGATCGATTTGAATGGTAAAGATTTGCATTGAAAATATATATGCAGAGGGGAAGGGTTAAAAGAATAGTGAGACAATGTCGCATATATTACCGAGTCCTTAAGAATAAGTTTCCAAATTTTGAGTCCGATCGGTCAAGCGGTACAGATTTGCATCAAAAATGTTTCACAGGGAGGGGAAGGGGTAAAAGAATAGGGGAAAACATCGTCTATGTTCCCCGCCGAGTCCTAATGAATAAGTTTCCAAATTTTGAGTCCGATCGGTCAAACGGTACAGATTTGCATCGAAAATATGTCAGGGGGAGGGTAAGGGGTATGAGAATAGGGAGGAAATGTTGTCTATGTTACCCGCCGGGTCCCAAAACATAAGTTTGCAAAATTTGAATCAAATCGGACAAACGGTGTGGATTTGTATAAAGAACTAACAGACACACAATGAGTTTTATAGGTATAGATTCTTAAAATAGTACAAATATAAGTTTTTTTATTTTTTATTTTTTTTTATTTTTTTATTTTTGGGAATCTCAACAGTATACAATTTATTATAATAATACATAACGTATTGGGTAATTCGTAGACCAATTATAGAGATCCACGGCATCAAATGTTAAATCAAGCAATAAAGAGAACATATATTAAACAGAGGGATAGGAGTGGGAGTTAGAGGAGGAAGTGGAGTGAGGTGTATGGGATTGTGGCTGAGTGGAGTGCGTATGTATTCTGTGCGTGACGTTGTATACAGATATGGGGGTATGTGTAAAGAGTGATGAGAGTTTGGCTGTGGTGTGTGTATGATGATGGTCGGTCTCAGTTAATCCGGTGAAGATATAGTAATATAATATAAGCGGTTTAAATACGATTTTTAAGAGCTGAGATGTTGGTATTAAATATATCAATGTCATTGAAGTGGTCGTTGTATGCTTTGCATGTTCGCTGGATGAATGAGTTCTGTGCATAAGAGGTTCTGCTTATGGGTACATGGAAGAGCACGGACTATCGGGTTCGCCTTGATGGAGCGTGGAGAGAAACCAGCTCCAATTGGCTGGGACAGTCAATATGTCCCTGAAGTAACTTGAAGAGTAGTATTTGATCAGCTCGTGCTCTTCTATGTTCCAGGGTTCTCATGTTATAGAAATCCATTGCTTCCATATATGAGTCGAAATATATGCCGGATTTACCATTGAGGCGACGCAAAAACCTGTTCTGAATTTGTTCTATTCTCGCAATGTATGTTGTCTGTTGTGGATTCCAGACCTGAGATGCATACTCCAAGTGACTGCGAACGTAGGAATAATATAAAATTTTTAATGAGTGAGGATTTTTGAATTGTTTGCAGGTTCGAAGTATGAATCCCAGCATACTGTAGGCTTTGGAGATAATATGGTCAAAGTGCGCTTTAAAAATAAGTTTACTGTCGAGAATTATTCCGAGGTCTTTTAATTCGCATTTGTTTTCTAGTTGAGCGTTGTTTATTGAGTAGGCAAACTGAATGTTATTGGTTTTCCTGGAAAATGTCATTTGAAAGCATTTTTTTGCGTTAAGAAGAAGTTTGTTTATATGACAGTAGGCAGAAACGCGGTTAAGATCTTCTTGAATTTTTCGGCAATCGTCTAGGGAGTTCACTTTTGCGAAAATCTTCATATCATCCGCATAAAGTAGGAAATTAGCGAAATGAAAGCAGTTTTGTATGTCATTTATATAGATTATGAACAGTAATGGACCCAGTAAACTCCCTTGAGGGACTCCAGAGGAGATGCGAGCCCAGTCAGATTTAAGACCGCCGATGACAACTGCTTGGTTTCTGTTGGTAATGTAGGAAATAAGCCACCTTAGTAGGTCACCGTGGATTCCTATTTTTATCAGTTTATCAGCTAAAATCTCATGATCGACTTTGTCAAATGCTTTACTATAGTCTGTGTATATGGCATCGGTTTGCGCTCGTTGATCCATTGAGGATAGCGCGTACTGCGTGAAGGTTAGTAGATTGGTGACAGTGGATCTTCCCGCGAAGAATCCGTGTTGTTGGGGATTAATGTATGGCTTTATGGCGCTAAATATCTGGGTATAGATTATTTTTTCAAAGAGTTTACTGAATATTGACAATTTTGAGATTGGTCTGTAGTTAGTTACGTCATTTTTTTGACCAGATTTAAAAATAGGGGTTATGTGCGCATTTTTCCATTGATCCGGGAAGGTACCTTCATTAAGGGATTTAATAAAAAGTAAACAGAGTGGATGGACGATACTGGAAGAGCATGCATGTACGAACGAGGGGGGAATACCGTCAGGCCCTGCGCGTCTTTATTCAAATCTAGACTATTTATATGATCTCGTAAAATGGTTGGGTTTATCGAAATTTGTTTAATGTCAGCCGGGTCAGAGGATGGGTGTGCCCCTGAGGTATTTTGAGTAAATACGGATTTTAAGTAGTGTGAGAACAGGTTGCAAATATCTTGTCCATTCACTGAGGTTTGGTTAAGGTATATGACTTTATTTGGAATAGTTGATGATTCATTTTTTGATTTCACATATGGCCAAAATTGTTTAGGGTTCGATGTTATTGCATTTTCTATTCTTTGGATATAATTACTGTAATGTGACTTTGACAATCTTTTCAGCCTGGTCCTCAACAGGGAAAAAGTTTCGTAATCAATTGGGTTTTTGTACAATTTGATTTTTTTTAAATATTTGTATTTTTCCTTGCATATTTTTATTAGAGATGGCGTGTACCACGGGGGATACTTATTAGACCATGTTTAATGGTACCTACCTATCTTTTTTGTTCGAAACCACTTTTTTGGATCTCTATACACGATTTTATGGTTTTCTCTGCGAGTATGAATAAATAAATTATTTTGAAAATTTTGATGTGTAACATCTTTACGCTCGGTACATGGGAAGTCGCAGACTTCTTTACCGACACTTTAGTCAGTACTGAGAAACGAACGAAGCGTTACTGAGAAAATATGTTACACATCATTTGCGACTACTGTAAGACTCGCTAAATTTTTTACACTAAAAAGTGACATGAGTTGGTACTTGATATCATATCATTTGATACCAATTCATGTAACTAGTATCTAGCCTATAACTTTTCTTATATAAATTCTTCGATCGTGGTGCACGGTTGAAGTTTAAGTTTACGGCATCTTCGTAATGTCTTGAGCATTCAAGACTGGACGCTTGTTATAGTCCATTCAATAAAGGGATACATATGCAATCTTTCTGTTGTTTCCTAACTTAAGTGATTTTTACTTAGGGTCAAAGAATAAGATATATTCCTTGACGTACGAGAATGGCGTCACAGGGTGGAATAGCTATCACTGACTCTGAAGTGCCGCAGTAAGAATAACTAATTACTTTAAATAAATAATTTTTAATAAAATAAATAAATACTTTAAAAAAATAAATTAAATAAATACTTTAAAAAAATAAATAAAAGGCTGGATATAAGAAAGAAATCTCAAACAGATGATCATCAAATTCGGGGAAAAACAATTTTTTTTTACAACAAAACTACAAGTTTCAAGAGTATCAGAATCTTTTATCGTGAATAATCTCTATATATCTTTAATGCTAAATTCATCAATGGTATAATCTCAAATAGATTTTTTTAAAATACTTTTCATATTATCAAACTCCCTACTATTTTTTAAGTAAATTTTGAGTGAATTTATCACATAGTGTCACATTACTAATTTTTTCATATTTTTCATGTTTATAGCGTTGACTTTGTGGTTGGAAAAAATTATCCATTTTAAAATACTAACAAACTTCGAATTACCGCGTTTATACAAGGTTATTTGTAAGGTTTTTGAAATCAATAATAATCTTCCTGGATTTAAAGATTTAAACGAAGCTCTACACTTGTACTTTCTGAACCATAAAATATTCGTTTTAAATTCTATCTATTAAACATATTTTGATTATTATTTTGTAGAGACACATATCTCGAATGTTTTAAGTTTTCCTATCATTTTTTCGCTAAATAACCACGCTTCCATTCCATAAAAAAACGAGAAAACATAGCATCTGATCATTTGGATTCGTAATCTTAGGTTGAGATCATAACTGTTTCATTGTTTTAACAGAAGTACATATAAAAATAATCTAAAATCAATGCTTTATAGAATTAAAATAATTCAGAAAACCTAATAGTTATTACAGATTCAATTCACACATTGATTTTAAATGATGAGTAGATAGGCTATTTAATTTTAACTATTCTTTGTGTTAACTGTGCTTTTTTGGTTTATACAAACTGGTGTGGTGAATTACAGGCTTTTAGTATCGCCTTTAAATTCTGGCCTGAAGGTAGAAATGTATACCTGCACCTGATTTAGATTGCCATCGATAGACTGGTTGGTTTGCAGAATTTTCTAGAAAAATACTCTCGAAATGCTTTACGCTTGAGATGGTAAGCTAAGTGGCTTCATTGACTATTAACAAAATATCTCTACATTGTATCTTTACTTCCCGATCGTGCTGAGCTAACACTTAGGCGGCTGGGAGGAAGCGGTCACCTTTTTTTTATTTTCTCAATTTAATATACAGAGTCATAAAAAACTTTGCCCGCAAAGCATCTTACTGGAAACTTATAGGTTAATTATAACACAGTATACTCGTATATTAGTATATTCTAAGAATACAGTTATTAGATTTTGTTCATAGACGGTAAGTAATTAATTAAAAATTATTTATATATTTATACTATATCCATACACTTTTCAACCGTGGATGGCGATAACGTAGTTGCATCAAATATGCAAATCGATTTACATTATTTATTTATTTATTTCATTGGTAAACGTTGCATTGCATTGGACGCCCAGTAATCCAATTTTATCTGATGTGACAGCAAATATAATATAATATAGTAATAGTTTAAGTCGTTAAAAATTACTTACTGATGTTACTATATAATTCGGCAGCGAGTTTAGATCGTGAAAATAGCACTATTTAGCATAGCGTAGCGTCTTGGTAGCGTTAGTGACAGACATTTTTACATAGTGAATCACGCATATTTTTTACTATTTATACCCCATCATTATTTGTGGACATTGTCACATAAAGAATTATGCATGTATTATATACGTAAATATTAATAATTTGAACTTTGCGCGCCGAATTTCATTATTCTAAAAATATTTTGAAATATGAGGAACCTAGTTTAACAACATATCGTTCTGACTATGTGTCTAGGCCGAAATTATCGTTGGTTTGTATAGGGAGATTATCTTTGATTTTTACGTGGAAATTATCGTTCCCTTCTTTCGATTGAAAGATTTGAAATATTATATATGAAAATATTGTTTTTCATATTTTAAGGCGAAGATACAGAATTACTCCCTGGTGTTTAAGTTAATATAGGCGTTAGTCTGATTATCTATTAAGCTAAAGCATATCCATATTCAAGCGTATTAATTAAACTTTTTTGAGCATACTTATATTTAAACTATAAAAAAATTATTATTAAACTCGTGTAGAGGTTACAAAGTATATGTTTTTCAATCAATTAAAGGTAGTACTTAGTTAATTCTAGCAAATCTTCTATGAAAATTCAGGTTTTTTGTAAGTAAGATTCGAAAACTTCTTATTGCGTCGTAATCATGTTGCTAAAAGGCAGCATAATTTGGAAATATAATGAGTAAATTTGTAATAGTGTAAAATATTTCTCAAATTAGTGAAAAAATTTCGCCGCAATTGCGAATCTCAATTCGTTACGATTCAACGACATTTTCACCTCATTAGGGAAAGTGAAAATGTACGAAGAACAACCATCATACCTACGTCAAGTTATAAAATAGTATGTTTTTTGGAACGAATGTTTCGTTGGGGAGTTCTTTTTTGTAAACCCCGAAGTTGAAAATGAAAAAAACATTACTGTTTTCATATTTTATAGAAATAAATTTTCTTTACACCACTTTTTTGTTGAAACATGTCGAATTTTTTCCAACAGAAAAGTGGTGTAAACAAAGTTTATTTCTATAAAATATAATTATAATATCGCCATAAAATAATTTTTCTGTATTTGAAGAAATTACTGTTTTCGTTTGTTCAAATTTAAAAGTTCATTCTTCGACGTAGAGCGCCTTCGTAGGTAGTTATTTTTACTCCCTTTATATTAACTCGTGGCGTCTGCTTGCTTGCTTGGTTGCCGGCTTGCCGTCAACAAAAACTTTGTATTGATTTTTGATCCTTTTCCCGTGATCTAATCGAGCTGAGACTTGGCAAGTAGACTCGTGGCGACGATCAAGAAAATCTATCAAATTTTTTTTAAAATTTTTTATAACTATAGTATAATTTCGGATTTTTAGAAATTTTATTAATTTTTTCAAATTGTAATCATTAGAAAAGTTTGATTACGGCGGCCCAATAACGTCGCGGATTATTTTCTAAATTTAAATTACTCCGTCAGTATGCATAATACTTAAGTAATAATGCATAATACATAAGTACTTCACTACGAATGTCGAAAATCTAAATTGACTGACAAATGTTTTTAGAATTTAATCTTCAAAGCACGAAGTGTCTTATCAAAGCTCAAAACATCTGACATTTTAGAAATATATTAAATTGCTGTAAGTTTAGTGTTATGTTATATGTTTTAATTCGTCTTTAATTGTTGTTATATTTTACAAAGAGAGGGAGTATAATAAAAACTTGGTTTTTATGGGTAACTTTTTTTTAAGGTTAACTTGCAATTATATCCGGCATGTATTTGTTTTGTGTACCAATCACCTTAACATTTAGTCGCTAAGAACCTCGCAAGTGTTTTATGTGCGTGACGTGTGTCGCGGTCCTGCTAATTATTTTCATACTAATTGCATTCCTTGTAATAAATAATGCCCTTTGAGGCAATTGCAAGTTATTAAGCCATTTAGTTGAGTATTTTCTCTTGTGGAAACGGTAGATTAAATGTCTTCTATTTATGATGTATTTAAGTTATTGCGGTAGTATAAGCGAGTTTCATCATTTTTAGATGTTTCAATGGAACAATTAATTATAAGCTTAATTATAAGAATTAATCTTATTTTATGTTATTATCTTAGCAACATATTCTTCTTCTTATGGTGCCGTCTCCTATCGCAGGTCGGCGATATAAATTTTATTTACCGCCGCACGGAACAATTCAATCCAGTTATGCTTATCCTACTCCCTCAAGTAATGCTATGATGTCTTCCTACGCTTTTTATTCCCTTTCTTTTAACTCGTAGCGTCTGATTGCTTGCCTGTCTGTCGAAATTTTTTTGGATCGATTTTTAACCCCTTTCCCGTGATCAAATCGAGCTGTAACTTTGCAGGCAGTCTCGTGGCAACGATAAAAATAATCTAACAAAATTTCGTTTAAAAAAAATTAATAGTTATAATTTGGATTTTTCGAAATTTTTTATTACTCTCTTAACGCGTGAGGTAAGCGCCAAACCAATTTCAACTAGTATATGAGTAAGAAAGTATAGTAAAAACTTGGTTTTTATGCGTTAATTTTTTAACCACTTATTTTCCCCTGGATGATTAGTTGGTTTAGACTATATTTTGGTGCTCCCATAATATGTCAGAGGTACTCCAGCTTTCTTATCTTGATAGTTCGCAGCACTTCTCGGTCTTCTTCCATACGCCGGAGGACTTCATCATTCGTCACTCTATTCACCCAGGAAACTTTCAATAGGCGTCTATAGATCCACATCGACTTTGCAGATTAGTTCTTGGTGGAGTGTCCATGCCTCCACCCCATGTGCGAGTAAGAGAATGGCAAAAACAAAAAACCGAACCATACACATTCTAAGTTGTAGGCTTTCACTCGTGCCTTGGGGGTAAAATCATATTTTTTGGAATGTAAAATGTGTAAAACTTTTTTTTTGTGTATAATAACATATGCACAAAGAAAAAATATAAGTATATTAATATACAATACTCATCAAATACAAATAATTATTCTACTATATATCTATTTACTATATTTTGTACCTACACACTATTTTAAACTACGCCTGTCTTAACACAGATATTTCTAGTGAGACAGGATCAGTCCAATCAAAATTATATACTTAAATTAAATATAAATAAATAAATATGCCTAATTTTAATTTTTTTTTGTTTTTATTTATTTATTAAGAATCCAAATTAACATACATATACATACATGGTCTGTTCAAAAAGTATCGCGATTTTTGTGTTTTTTCAAAAATTATTTATATATTCATGAATATCTATTTTGTCACCTTCAAAGTAATCCCCCCCAGGTATTATACACATGTGCCAACGTTTTTTCCAATCCTCGAAGCACTTCAAAAAATCATTTTTTGTGATCTTGTTCAGCTCCTTCTTCGATGCCGTCTTTATCTCCTCAATCGTAGCGTAGCGTCGTCCTTTCATTCGGGAACAAGAAAAAATCACAAGGGGCCAGATTTGGGGAATACGGTGCCTGCGGCATTATTAGTGTGTTGTTTTTGGCCAAAAATTTGCTCACAAGCAACGATGTGTGAGTAGGGGCGTTATCATGGTGCAAAAGCCAATTTTTGTTCTTCCACAAATCTGGGCGTTTTCGGCGGATTGCTTCGCGAAAATTGCACATAACTTGCAGGTAATATTTCTTATTGACCATTCTATCCTGTGGCAAGAAGTCATGATGCACCACGCCCCTACAATTGAAGAAAACCGACCGAATATGGCGCGCTTTTTCGGTCTTGGCCGTGCGGCAGCTTCCGTTGGGATGATTGCGCTTTGGTTTCCACGTCATAATCATAAATCCACGATTCGTCACCAGATATGACCCTCTGGAGCAAATTTGGATCGTCGCAGACAGAGTCCAGTAGCTCCTTAGCAATGTTAATGCGATGCTGTTTTTGGTCGAAATTGAGCAATTTTGGTACGAATTTCGCGACGACCCGTCTCATGCCCAAATCATTGGTAAAAATCAAATGGCACGAGCCAGTCGATATGTTTAGGTCCTTAGCAACTTCTCTAACGGTGATTCGACGATTGGTCAATACTATTTTCTTCACTTCATCAATGTTTTCTTCTGATGTTGACGTGCTCGGGCGTCCGGCACGCTCTTCATCGTTCATATCTTCTCGGCCCTCTGAGAACATTTTATATCACCGATAAACGTTGTTTCGGTCCAAGGTAGCTTCACCATATGCCACAGTCAACATTTGGAATACGTCCGCGCACTTAATTTTGTTTTTCACCAACATAACGCCATAAAAAAATCGAAAATCGAATATACGCATCGAAATTCAAAATTCGCGTTTCTTTTTGAACAGACCTCGTATATATTTTTTAATTTGAATACAATTTTTGGAATCACCACTCAACTAGCCCTTGGGCACGTTCCTGAGTGTCGGTGTAGTTTTGCAGCTGTGTAACACTTATGTAAAAGTATATTTCAAACATAAAAAGCATAATAACAGATAAAAACATGAAAACAATAATAAAAAAATATAAAAAGAGAAAAGAAAAATAAAAATAAGAAAATGGATAAGTAAACACAATAAACATAATCCACATACGATATTATCAATATATATATTAAGCAGGGAATTTGAAATCATATAGTGTATAAAGGTATTAAACAATTTTGTATATATAGAACAGATATACATATCTCTATACATATATGTTTAGCAGACAATTAATTTTAATAAACAATCATATAAAATTAATTTTTGAAGCTTTGAGGAGGTTATATTATAATATAATATATAATTATAAGAAAGATAAATAAATGTAGTAAAGATCTATAATTGATCTCTGTTTACAAACATTGCAAGTCAGTTTGAATTAGAAGTTAGTTTGTTTCTCATTTTTTTTTAAATTTATAAAATGAATTTAATGTTTATAGCTTTACTTGAGTATATAATTCATTATACCATTTAATTCCTTTATATGTATAGTACAGTTGGGCCGTGGTCGTTTTCAATAATGACATGTATTTCGTGACCCCCGAAACATGTCGATGTGCTTATGGTCTGATTTGGCGCTCGAAGTTTTCTGCTTTAATTATTGGCCAGGATTTGAAACTTAAGAAAATCCAAGCCCAATTTACGGCGTTCCGTTGTCATTTTTCTCTGTTGGAAAGATCGACACCATTCGTGCGTTACCTAAAATACGAAGTATTCGAGGATCTAAATTTCAAACCTTTCGGAAATCGATGAAACCGTGAGAGTTAAGAGTGGTCAAAAGAGAAGTTTGCCGGTGACCACAGCAAGTGCAGCGTATACTCGATCTACAATCCGTGAGTGCAACTTCAACTGTGTAAGTAGATAGTTGTTGTAGATGCATTTCGAGCATCTAGACCATGCGCTTTATCGGCAGAGATTGAGGAAAAAAATCTTTCTTTCTTCATTCCGACCCACGTTCGGTGGTGGCAATACCGTCCATCGTCGTAAAATATGTTTACATTATTTTTACTTCTTGAGTGCTGTCTGACAATCTGGAGAACACATATCGAATGAATTATGGATTGCGATAGGAATATTATGAGATATACATGATTTATTTCGTAGAAATTTTAGGTAAGCATAACATATTTCAAAGTATTGACTATACGCTGCTAAAAATTTATATAAAATTATTTTTTAATGGTTCTTTAATTTCATATTATTTTAGATAATCATTCTTTAATAAAGATAAATTATGAAAATCTCACAGAGGAGAAGGTATTTATGTGAGAAGCATATTAGGAAGTCTTGCATACCATGGTCCAGGGCTTACAACCTGTATGAGCTGGCTTACTGATCACTCGTTCATCAATTCCATCTCTAACATCACATATTATCAAAATTTTGAAAGTTATATGTCGTCCCAAATTGAAATCTTACATATATTTGAAGGGACTATACTAGATACATCTATTGTCCTACTCATGAAATAGTAAACATAGATTTCGCAACTGGTAATGGTACCTCTACATTTTAATATTGGAAAATGTCTTCACAAGCACAGGCGAAATCCAATTAGGTCAGTGTTGAAATACTTGTACATATAATATTTTTAATAAACTGTCGGATATTATTATTATATATGGTGAGGTTGGTATAAGGCAACGTATGAAAGCATATTTAAAATAAATCATGAAGTAAAGATATATTTTACGTCCTAACATAAAATGTACACTAAAGCTAGTACCTAACAAAAAAGATTTATGACCTTGAAAAACTTTATTCTGTAAAATAGTGATAATTTCTATAATTGATTTTATTTATGAGGGTTGTAAAATATTTTATCGCGTTACGTACGGGGTTATAATTTTTTGTTGTTTTTACGCAGTTTTGCGGAAATTTATGATTTACATGAATATAGGAACTAAAAAAATAGTAAATATATTAAGGTCAATAAGTTTATAATTTAATTTAAATTTAAAATTTAATATCATAAATAACTAGGTCCTTTTTACAAATAGTTATTTTTAAATTTGCTTTTATGTTAGTAGGTACTTAATTATTATTCATTTACAATATATTATTTTTTTATATTTTTCTTATCCTTACTTCGATTTTTGATTTTTAATTTGTTTTTATACATTGTATCTTGACGAAGGGACCATTGGACTTGAAACATGTTAATATTTTCAATATATAAGAGCTGAAAACAAAGTATATTTGTATTAATTATATTTTAATTTAAGCTTTAAGATAAAAACATTACTTTAGACGTATACTTCATTGTAACATCAATATAAAAATCTTTTTACATTACTATTTGAAGTTTAATCTTCAACGCTTTGTATTTTGAATATCTTTTTCTTTCATCATCTTCATCACTCTTGATTCTATAACCCCTGGTGCTCTATAGCATCCTCAAGCGTCTTCCTCCACTCATCTCGGTTTTGTGCCAGCTCCCTCTACAGTTCAGAAGCTTCAAGGCAGATATGTCTTTGAAGACGTTGTCGCTCCATCTTAAATTTGGCTTTTCTAATCTCCTTCGCCCTGTCGATCTCGAGTTCAAGAGGAACTTTGTTGCTTGATGCTCGGTCTATCTCTCCACATGACCTAGCCACCGAAGTCTTTCCAGTTTTTTTTCCTTTAGGGTACTATGAGTACTCCATCAATAACAGAGTTAGTTCACAATATTTTATTGGTAGATTTCAGACTAAATAATGAGTTGAAAATGTTCAAAAATAATGTACTATTAATTACCATCAAATTAATGGATTACCACTTTGGATTACCATCAAAGAAACTTAACTATGGAATTTATAAATTCACTTGCATTAATACAATTCAAATGAGATGATTAAAACCTTTCGATCCAGCGGGCGAAGAGTGTTCAGTGTTCAGTTTCCTAGTGGTGCAATTTTCATCCCCTTGCATTGCCGCCAAAAGAGCCTGGTCATCAAAATCCGAAGTTCGATCTTTTCCTTACTTCACGTCTAAGCCGCTATCACCAGCTTTAGAGCAAACAGACCACTCTCGGCATCGAACGTTAAGATCGCAAAATTACGCTTTCTCGATGTGGTACAATATAATATGGTAAATGTGTACCTATAGTTTTCGACGTGCATTTAAATTTAATTACTCTATTAAAGTCAAATATACAAATTCCAAGGTTACATACCACGCATGGAAAAAGGAGCTATAACTATTTTGTACCCAAATTATTTAATTGCATGCTTGATGAATTAAAACCATCCGGGCTAAGCACAATTTATAACCCTAACATACAAAATAAAACAGTGGATCAGAAACAAGGGGAGAGATAAAATAGGCACACTTACACAAAAACACTAACACACTATAACCTCATATATATGATATATTTTCTGTTATGTAACTTAAGTCACTTTATTATGTAATGTTAATATACAATACTTATCCAATACAAATAATTATTCATCCATATATCTATGTACTATGTTTTATAAATACACTTTATTGTAAGCTATGCCTGTCTCAACACAGATATTTCTAGTGAGACAGGCACAGTCGAACCAAAGTTTTATATATGAATTAAATAGAAATAAACAAACAAAGAAAAATTTAATGAAAAATGTTAAACACCGAATTACTACATAATTTAGGTACCTTAACTTATTTAAAAAAATCATTATTACACTTCACAACTTTTTTAAATTTTCATAAAATTTGGTTATAAGTATTTTATTGTTTTACATAAATATTTATTATTATTCTTCTTCAGTCTTCATCTATCCATTGCTGGATATAGGCCTCTTCTATACCCTTCCATTCGTCTATTGTTTGCTTCTTGTAGCCACTCCCTCCCCCCTCACAGCGGCTGTATCACAGCGGCCCATCTCTTTTGAGGTCTTCCAACGCCTCTCTTATTCTCCCAAAGTCTCCACTTCTACCTACAACCCTACAAGTCCATCTTGTGGCATCCTGCCTTACTACATGCCCTGCACATTGCCATTTTTATTTCACTATACGATTCATGATATCCACCACTCTGGTTCTGCGCCTAATTTCATAAATTATTTTAGGCTTATACCAGCACCGATCTCTACATGGGTCTTTGAGTGCATTTGAGTTTTGATATATAAATATATATGATTGATATAATACATTGTAACAGTAATATTGATTATACTTCCTCTTTAGAACAATTTTGTATTGGGCTGGGATATCGGTAAACAGTTTATTGCGCTAATTTGTAGTCATGGAGAGTAAGTATTGAGTGTACCTATATTTGTGATAGTTAGAAAATCTGAAGGCTTTATTCATTACTTCGTTAGTTCCTTTAATCCTAATTATCATCTCTTTGTTTTTGTTAAATAGCTTAACTGGTTCATTCAAAGGTTCGCGGTTTGCTTTAAGTAGGTAGATACTTGAATACTTTATTGTGATAGAAATGACAGTATTGTTTATTTATTTTTTATTTTGTTTTGCGACACAAAATACTAGATTTACTGACAGATACCTACATACAAGGAAATGTAAATTCGTCTGTCCGTAACTTGCTAGAATGACAACATTAGATAATGAGCACTTTGGAGTAGATTCAGAAGAAAATTCTGAAGGGATTTCGTAGATCACAGTGACAGACTCGTGTATACACCAGCTAATAAAATCCCCTCTGGACGACGCCCACTGGGAAACCACCCAAAAGATGGAGAGATAGCTGGACCTCGTCATCCTAGGAGGTGTAGTTTTCTGTACCACAGATCGACAGATCTAATAAAAGAAAAATAAGAAGATAATTAGAGTGCGACACGCAATCAGCGCGCGTCTCATGTTGGGCGGTTACGCAAGGGTTGTTATTTATTATTACATAATGTAGAGATAATTTGGAAACCATTAGATCAAAACTTGGCGCCCGTATTTAATATTCAGTCTGACTACTGCTTTCCCAAAACACGGCAAGCATCAATCATTCGCATTCATTGGCGGACAAGCTGGGGCTACTTTCTTCCATTAATATTTCAGCGCTAATACGTTGATGCGGGGTGCAACGGACTTGACTACTGTGTCCTGTGTTTCCTTCGTTGGCCATTCATGTATTCTTTCAGCCAGTGACGATTTGAAATGAATATGGTGATGCCTTCGTATATTTTCGTGTATTCTGCCGGTTTTCAAATTATTATAAAATCTTCTACAATGATTCAGACCGTTCGGACGTCGTCGACTTTTGCGACTTTTCGAAAAAAAATTGAGGTCAGGTCTGTCAAACGGTGTAGGTTTGTATATGAAACAGACAGACAGAATTTGAGTTTTATAGGTATAGAGAGATATTATGCCGTATGTAATACTCATTTTTGACACCTTCGTAATTACCAGTAAACTGGTATTCAATTCAGTCTTTCCAATTTACCAGTAATTCTATTTAATTGCCGGTAAATTTTCACGCCCTAAACGTAAAAGTAAAATTTGATTAAAAAACGTCGATTTTACGAAAGGGGTTGCTTGGAAAATGCAAAATTTATGTTTTTATCTTAATTTCACTACTGATCACACAACTGGCCCAATGTAAAATATACAAGAAAAGTAAAAAGTTCAGCATTTAAGTTATTACAGAAAGGACGGTTAAGGAAGGTGGGATAAAGATGGATTAAAATCTGTGTGTAATAATCGTCAAGTTTCCATTGTTTATACAGGGTGTAAAAGAACTAGTCCACAATACTTTACGGGTGGATTTCTGCCTTGACTTTGAGTCGAAAATGTCCAAGCAACCATGACCTAATGTAAACAGGTATGGAGTTATGCAATAACAAAATTTGCATTTTTTTTTCAATATTTCTGACTTATTTTTTACAAAACGTTGAAGTATTATTACAGTAACTTATATCGATTACAAAAAAATCATTTGTTCGAAAAAATGTTTAAATATAAAAACCCTGAAGAAATTCCAGTTGGAATGTTTTCCAATTGGAATTGGAAGGTTTTTATTATTTTATTTGACTTGTATTAAAGGGAATTAATTTTTCGTGTTCGATATAAGTTATTGTAATTATTGTCCAACGTTTTACAAAAAATAAGTCAGAAAATAAAATTTAAAAAAATGAGGGTAAACAACACTGTTTTATTCCACTATATTTATTTTGAATTGTTAGAACGTTTTCGGGATTTCTCCCATTGTCAATAACAATACGTTTACAATAAAAACACGTTGTAAAGTGTTGTTATTGACAATGGGAGAAATCCCGAAAACGTTCTAACAATTCAAAATAAATATAGTGGAACAAAACAGTGTTGTTTACCATCATTTTTTAAAATATTAAAAATGAATTTCCACAATGTTGCAAACAAAAATCTTGAAAATAAAAATTAATCCACATCCCGCCATATAATCGAGCTGAAATTTTGCACATCGACTTGATGTCGATGACAATGCATTTTATACTGGGGTCACATACACGCACGCACATAATAAATGCAAATTTATCTCAAATGTTCAGGCAAGTACTTACTTTCTGAGGCTATTCTAAAATTATATAAATAACGGGCACACTATACTTAATCTCTTTATTTAAAATTGCTACAAAACAAAAGCTGGTTATTATGCTGTTATCATTTTGTTTGTTATTTAAAAAAAAGAGAAGAATTATAAAAGTGTGACGTCAGAATGCATATCTACTACATATTATCTATCAGTTAATCTATAAAAGGACATTGATACAACAAAGTGTTTTAGTGAGCTTAATTTTTGAGTTCATCCAACGCCATTTTATTACAGACAAGCTGAGACTGAAATCTTCTATATAAAGGATTTATAATAAAAGCTACGTTTTATCATTATTTTATTTTTTGTTATTTTGCCTGGTGTTTTCAAATTCGTCCTTCGAAATTACGACACTGTCGAATTGGGAATGTAGCAATAAAATAATTTTTTCCTTGAATGAGCACTGCACTTGAGCAGGCTTGGACATGTTGTATACATAAACGTATTGAAGAGATATTTTTTTACTAAATTGTGTTAGGCATAGGCCTGGTGTTTTTCCACTTGGTCGGTTTAACGTATGGGGGTTTGTTCACTTTCAATATCACTTTAATAGTGATTTGATGTGATTGTTTAAAGTGAAAGTGGTAATTTGATGTGATTATTCAAAGTTCTCTGGAATTATTAGTAGATAATGCATTCAACCGGAAATTTAAAGATCTGGGTTCGAGTCCTGCTTGTGACATTATACTTTTGGATAGAATGTATGTATTCTGTGATTTATTTGACTTATTTTAGGTATCATTATAATCCCTATAATAATAATTTCATTGTCTGTCTGTCTTTCTGCCCATAATTTCCTGTAACTTCTTTTATAAAAAGTTTTTTTCTCTTTTTTTTAATTTTTCCTTTTTTTTCTTTTAAACAAATACTTATTCTTTAGGAACCGACATCCAAAAATACTGTTATTTACACCAAATAAAAAACATAAAAGTAATATAGTTCGCGAAAACAAAGATTAAATAAAATATATTATAAATAAATATGTACGTTTAATTTAGCTAAAAATTAATAAATAGCTTTTACAGACCTGAAAAAAAAGAAAAAAATATCTTTATATTAAGTTACATTAAATAAAAAAAATCTTTATTTTACGACACTTTAAAAAAACATTATATTATATATAATTTATAATAAAATATGTTATTAATAATTTTAAGCCATTTGTACAGTTTAATCTAAATTTATTGTGTAGATAATATTCTAATAACGGGAAATTTCTTTACATATTTTATACAAAATATGAATCTGGCTGTTATAATCATTTTTAATTGATTTTACTCCAAATCGAGAGATAACGGGAACTTTTAATTTAATTAGAAAAAAAAATCTATTTTTCCTAAAAAAAATTAAATAACAGACCTACACAGATTCGCCACCACTGTTCTGGTAAACTTCTACCCGATTATATAAAAATTAAAAAAATAAACAGACACACTGTAAGCGGAAATGTTTCCAAAATATGGGATTTCACCACACCAGTGTGTTTGCAATAACTCTTTTTACTAAATTAACCTGCACTTAACCGCCTGGACGGTTCCCCTACGCGGTTTCACACTTCCGCACAATTAAATAATGCATTCAAACACACGCACACATGCACGGCTGCACACGTGAGCCCTCACCCACACGCGCGCGCGCAGCGGTGGTAGGGAGTAGCAAAGAGGGCACTTAGGGTAAACGTCATCTAATGTGATGTCAAACACAGAAGCCATGGGAGCAGGACCTTTGGTACAAAAATGATAATAAAATTGAACGAATCATTACGTAAATAAAAAAAGTCTAATAAATTATATTTAAGGTAATTTTTAATTTATTAACCTATTATTTTATGGAATTTGTGGTGACGCTGTCAAATGGAGTGAGTAATGATAGATTGCTTTAAGAAGTAGTGCCTAGGCAATCTGTGTTTGTGATATATCTAAAAGGGTTATAATTAGACTGATACGCTAATACAAGTCAAAATTTCACAATATTTCGGGATTTTCTTATATGGAAGACTACGAGATTTATGGAAATTTTCTAATAACAAGCATTGCATTTGTGATTACCAAAGTATGCCCCAGAGTTCTGACGACATCGCGTCGAAAATATATTTTCTGCTACAAAAAGGAAATGAAATCATTTTCTAGGCTACAAAGATTTGAAATACAGACTAACATTATGTAAAGGTAATAATTATTAAATTATAATGCATAATTATTAAAAAACACAGTTTACTTAAAATATTTTTTGTATTTATTTTTAGATGGATGTACCTACCTATTGTATTCATGGAATTTCTGAAAAATATTTTTTATTTTATAATATTTTTATTTATGTATGTTCTGAGAACACAATTACTGGATTGTGTCCACACAGAAATAATTATTAAGCTTAAGCCAGCACATACAGGTCATTTGCCCTGGGCCACCCTGTGAAGACTTCCATACACGTTTACCATATAAATAGCTTTGTCTCTGTGAGACTTCAGTAATTTATCTTAATTAATAATTTTATTTTACAAAACTTAATATTTTAAATATATTTATTTTTTTATATTTCCTATTGTTATAATTTAAATAACTGAAAGTGTTATTAGGTACTTTTCTAAATAAGACTTATAACTAAATAAATATTTATTTATATATTTAGACAGATAGACTGTATTTACTGAACGTCTATTATCTTAGTCACCAAAACCGTATTTTTGTTTAGTAGTACTTTGTGCCGTATGATTAAAGAAAAAAATTAAATGATTCAATGTGTTGTGCTGTGCAAATATTGGCTGAGGGATGGGCTGTTACTGAATTTTTTTCTACACGACGTATTCTTCATCAGGGCATATTTTAAGTAAGTGTCTTTATAAAAATGTTTTTTCGAGGAATCAAATTTTCGAATCAAAAAATCGAGGAATTTTCTTGATATATTTTTACATCGAAGTCTATTTATAACGCAAAATTATTTATTTATACATTTAGAAAAATGTTTTGTACCGCTTTAATATTTCACTGAGTAAAATGGGAGTGCAATTGAAAAAATAGTCCAGAAGGAATAATCAAGAAACGAATGAAAATTAAAGTAAGTATGACAAATGTAATTTTAGTTAATATAGCTTTAATAGATAAATAAAATATTATATTTTTAAAACAGAACATCTTGTTTGAGAACAATAGATAAGAATAGATTTAAAAAATATATATGAACCACTTAGGATAAACAAAAAATATACAGAGCTAGTACAATATTATTGAGGCGGATTCCTGCCTTGATTATGAGTCGAAAATGTTCAAGCAACCATGACCATATGTATCTATAGTTATGGAGATATACAAAATCAAAATTTGATTTTTTTTCTATATTTATGAATTGGTAAAAACCTTGCAGAAGTTAAAAATAAACTTTTTGCAAGGCTTTTATCATTTTATTTGACTTGCATTGAAATTAATTAATTTTTCATAATTGATTTAAGTTACTGTAATGGTATTTCAACGTATTACAAAAAATAAGTCAGAAGTATTGGAAAAAATCCTAACTTAGATAGTGCATATCTCCATAACTATTATCATATCATGCCATGTCATGATTGTTTGAACATTTTTGGCTCATAAACAAAGCAGGAACCCACCCGTAAAGTATTGTCGACTACTTTAGCTCTGTTACACCCTGTATAGATACCACTAGGATTCGAATCCGAAGGCTGTTGACGAAAGAATGCACCACATGCGTTATATTTTTTCGATGAAGGGGCTTTTTTTCTGAGTGATTCATATAATTTGTTTCAGATAAAAAAATCGTTTATGAAGACGGTAAGTGAACGATGTTTTAATTAAAAATTAACTAATGCATGACGTCATATTTTTCGATCGTCGTATACGATGACCGAATTAACAATTTGCTTCCCCCATCTGTTTCTTTGTAACAGAATAAATGAATCACTTGCCCGCTCCTCGGAATAAATTTAATAAGTAAGATTGTGTGAGATCACGCAAAGCCACATCCCTTACCATCCCCCATCATCCCCCGCCAGCGCCTCCCTCCAGGGCACGGACAGGGGCGCAGACCACTAAACGAATGCACATACACAGCTACCATGTCAATTCCCAGTTGACTACGGAGTCATGGATGGAAACATTTTTTATCACCTACAAACCCCACCTTATTTAATTAAGTAAATCAAATTAACCCCAATGTATTAATTGTTATATTTATCTCCCGCAAAGGTTAATTTTTTAGTAATCACATTTTTAATTAATGTTATTTCTAGCTGTAACCCGTTAAAAATGACGTACTTTTAATATTTCGGCCACCAGTTTAAGATGTGCAGATAGCGCTATCTAGAGAAGCGTTACTTTGACTCCTTTGGTTTGTTCTTAAATTAAACTGTATATTGTTAAGTTATTATTGTTAAATTTAAATACATAACTCGTTAATTCTGTGAAAACCTGTAAGATGGTCTCTTTACTATTTAATATATATATTTTTTAAATAGAGATGCGAACACGGAATACGTGTCACATTATTATTCTTACTATTTTCAAACTAAGCTAAACACTTGTGCTATGAAAATAGGACTAACTTGCTAGTCTGGAGTGAGATTCGAACCCGCGACATTTGGATCACGAGGCGAGAGTCCTAACCACAATACCAACAAGCTACTGATTTTTATTTGTACTGTTAGTTTCCCGTAAATAAATAAATAAATAGAATGATTCAAAAATTTAAAAAAAACTTTTCATGTTTTGTAGTTACACCGCATTGATGCTAATTAGTTTTTTATATTGAAGTAATAAATTTTATATTAAAATATCCATAAACTTAGTCAAATAAAAAACAATTGCATAGACGCAGATATACTTACAATTTTACTGATCGATTGGCGTATCCTTCATAAATAGTAAAATGTCCACTGTGTCTTAATCCTTACGCGGCCGGCACGTGTCTCGCTATTCTAGGAATGAAATATCAAATATG
This sequence comes from Agrypnia vestita, assembly GCA_016648135.1. Classification (NCBI taxonomy): domain Eukaryota; kingdom Metazoa; phylum Arthropoda; class Insecta; order Trichoptera; family Phryganeidae; genus Agrypnia; species Agrypnia vestita. The sequence continues at coordinate 128,527 of JADDOH010001078.1, read as the reverse complement.
TATGTCGCATCGTGACCCACTTTCCCCCAAGTTGGGGTGAGCGCTACCCTTGGGGTAGGTTAGGGACTGGCTCTTGTATCAGATGAGGGGGAACTTTATCACCAATAAAACCAACTGATGTTTTCTTACCAGTGCCACCGATATATTTTAATCACTCAATTCTCACGTGTACAAATACAAATTGAGGTTTTTTTATAATACTTTATATATATTTCTTTGTACATACTTTTACGATAAATATATATTTTTTATTTTAATGAGAGTATATTTTATTTCGAAGTTGCATTTTTAGTAAAATTATATTTGATATGTTAATTTAAAATTAAATATATTAATTGAATTGAAAATATTACTGATTTAATAAAAAATGGAGTAATTCATCTTAAATTCATCTAGCGAATGTTAAAATATTACAAACTTACAAATGTTTTGTTTATATAAGATTAAAAACAAATATAAAAATGTATACATGAAAGTCTGAAAGTTTAATAAAGCGAAATATTGCAAAATTGCAGTTTCCCAGCATGGAAATATTCCGGATTCGTATCTCGGTGGTAATCAAATTGGAAGAAAAAAAAAGAAAAAAAACGCACGGACAGACGGACAGGCAGACGAACGGTCGGACAGACGGATGGACGGATAGACAACGTTATATAATTGGGATGGTATAAACATGTTTTGTCTATTAAATTATCTAATGTAACCCAAACTTAATTATAAGATATTATAAGATATTTGGTGATAAATTTTTTATACCTGTATAAGTTGCACAATTGTGAGAGAATTGTTTATAAAATGAACAAGGTGATATACTGAAAAATATAATTATCTTGATTTGCAATCATTTGATAATTTACTACTCTATAATTTACTTTATTTAATGATAGTCTGAATCCAAAGACTTGAGAAGAAAAAACTTTCGAAATTATTTAGTGTCAAAAATTTATATAAAATTTAGTCAAAAAATGTTTTTGTTTTGTACTTCAAATTTGGAATAACTTGCCATTAGAATCTATAGGGTTATAAATTTTGAGCAGAAAAAATAAAGTGATGGGGGTGTGGGTCGATTTTTTAAACACGGCACTGTACAGTCCGTCATTGACGCATATATCGAAAGTAAATTTTTCATCATTACAATATAAAAGAACATAAATTTGTTTAACGATTAATTATTTTATCGATAGGGAAAGAAATAATTTTAATCGCATCTAAATAACAATACTGACTATGAGGATACCAGGCGCGTGTAGTGAGAACATTGAAGCATGACTTTTACGTAAATTAATATTTTGAAAAAAAAAATTGTAATGAAATATTTATCTGACATACCCAATAATATGATTTAATTACAAATAATGTGATAATGCTTTTGATAGGAATAATACAATTATATTTTTATTTCAATTTTTTTTCAAAATATATGGTTACGTAAAACTCATGCTTCCCTGTAACCACTGCACGCCCCTTTATCAGCTGAAACTAGTAGGTGAAGAAAATAAATTTTGATTAATATACATATCATCCATTTTTAGAGCAATTCACTTTTTCTGTGACAGTAGGCACAAATTATTTTGTGTAACTGCTGCTAGGAGTCGCCAGAATTAACCATTCATTCATTTTTTTTATTTTTGGACACATTTGATACAACATACATATATTATATTAAAGAGCACATTCTTCCTGTGAAGTTGCAATTTTGTTCCTGCCGTACCAGAAAAAGTGGATTGCTCTAAAAATTTAAAATATATGTTAATGAATTAATAAATGTGACTTACAGATAAAATAAATTTTGATTAAAATTGAACACTTTATTTCATTATATCAATTTAAAGGATAACTACCAAAAAATTTCGGAAAGTTTAAAATGGTTAAAAAAATTATTATCGGTGTGTTAAATTTTCATTAAATTTCAAGTAGATAGACCTCTTTTCATTTAGGAAAGAAATTATACTCGTAAACACCAACACAGCGAAACAATATGCGTTGTACGCACGGCTTACATATACTGATTCGATTATCTTTCTTAAATGGAAAGAGATCTAACTGTTGTTTACTGCCTAGCGTAAAGCGGTCATATAACTTTCTATATTTCTTGCACATATATCGTTCACACAAACTCTTGGCGTGTATCCGACATCCGACACAACACATCCATATGCAGTGCTTTGACCAAAAAATCGATCTATTCTGTAGAATACAAAATGAAACTAATGTTGTCGTCAGTGTTAGTTTAGATACTTTATTTATCTTTGTGTTTAATTTTTTTTGTGTATTTTTCTGTTTAATCATTTAAAGTTAATTTGCATTTAAATATCGATTCTTTAGTGATTATTATTGTTAATTTTCAATAATATAAAACCCTGAAAAAACTGCACGGGTTGGTGCTTTGGAACAGACTTTATATAATTAAGTTACTATCTTTACTTATGATATATGACATATATACCTATAGTGTATAAAGGTAAAGAAGACTAAAGAATAAAACTTCTCTAACTAATATGCCATAATTTTATGTATTTTTGACAATTCTTGGTTAACTATGTATTAAAATTATGGAATTAAAAGTACTTTACAAACATGCTTAAACTATTTCGTAAAAAAATAATACTATTTTTTTTTAAACTGTTTGTAAATGGTTCTTTTTCTAATTTTTATCTAAAATTGGGAACACCATCTATATATTTTTTAATTATTCCTTCATCTTTCTTGTAAAAATAGCCCCCTATAGATTAACTGCTGTTTAGCTGATATTGTGTATGTATGCAGCTACGTATATTGTGCCGCACACGACCTTCGTGTCTAGATCGGGTCATTGACATCTTTGGGGTAGGGCAGTTCGGTCAAATGTAAATGAGTTTTTGACGTGTTTCGTTGGAATATTTTTACCAAACAAAACAAATATTGGCATTTATTTTAGTTTAAAGAACACATTCAATATGATTGAGGTACAATAACATATATTCGATCTAAGCAGATTTAAATACAATTTACTTTTAACATTTTTGACTTTAAAGAAATATTACAATTTCGTTATGAAAATTTTAAAAAAAGTATCAATACTACAAATATTTAAAGAAAAATATACAAGATCATTTTTAAATTTAAACACGCCTAAATATAAAAAAATAGCAGCCCAGAATCATTATTGCTCTGTAGGAATTAAAGCATTCAATTCATTATTAGAAAAATTTAAAAACAAATAATCAAAATTTCGTTACTTAAAGATGAACTAAAAGAATTTAATAAAAAAACCTCTTGAAATTTCCATGTTTATTTATTTTGTTCTCAATACTCTTAAAAATTTATTACAATTTTTTAATATCTTTGAAATTAATTATTGTTTTTCATTTGCTCCTCCCACAAGCACGAAAAATTAACTTTTCTGTATTACTGAAAAAAAATTGAATGGTTGAGATTTCCTCATATAACCCGTATAATCTAAATTAAATAATATTGAGATTTTGAATAATAAACAGATTTTATCTTATTTATTTATTTGTATTGGTTCGGAAACCAACAGCTAACAATAAATAATTAAGTAAATACAAGAAAGGAAACATAAAAGCCATTTATAAGTTTTCACTGGTACTGACTAAATATCATATTTGCGTGGTGTAAGTACATATAAACGATATAGTATATTGATAAATCTAGATGTAATTGTTATAACGGAAAATAAAAACATATTATATTTTATTTGAAAAATGGCTCGGAAAGCAAGCGTCGCACATAAGTAAGGTTATTTTTAAATAAATCTATATTATAATTTTTTGTGAGCGCTGTTTCATGCTGTTTTGTGAATGCAAGTTCGCCACAAATATGAGTTTTGCCTATAGTTGGTAGAAACAAGGGGATTAAAAAGAAGAGGGTTGATTCTTAGAACTTTAGGAGGAATGTTGTTCGAGGGCTTGGATAATTCAGGACTATCTATTGAGCCTGAGGATATTTTTAGCAAAAAAAGTTTGCTATTGGTAGATAGAATAAAGAAAGGAGTGCTGAGATGGTTTGGTCACGTAGAACGTATAAGCGACGAAAGGATGGTTAAGAAAATATATGGGGCAAGTGTTGAAGGCAACACGAGTAGAGGGTATCCGCGAAAGACCTTGCATGATCAGATACTTAAAGTATAAATATAAGTATATTATTACCTGTTAAAAGCCTCAACCACCGTAGAGCGTGCGTGAAAAGATGTATGAATGTAGCCGAAGCAAAAGTGGTTTGCCAAGATAGAAAAATATGGCATTCTATCCTCTCTGCTTACCCCCGGAGGAAATGGCGTGTTGATCAGTTAATTTGCTAGCTATTTCGCGATTATGTATTATTTCTTAGGTATTATTAAAAATTTAGTTTTTTGCTTCTGATATACATAAAAAATAAAATTCACATCCTTGTAAAAAATCGCGAAAGCACGGAGTAGTAAAATTCCCCTCAGATTATGTTATTAGAATTATTTGTACATATACGCTTGCAAGTTAATATGAATAGGGTTTAATCAGAAATAGTAAGATTACTATGAGAGATGTTCTCTTCAAATCCTCCCGTATAGGGGATGAGCCGTGGGAAATGTACCAAGTTAGGAAGACCTTAGAGAATACGTGGTGGTTCTTTGAAACTGTTTACAGTCTAAGTGGTATGCAACCAATGTTGATGCGGAGTTTATTTACGTCAAAAAATAAATATAAAATGTATTTTTTCAATTGATTGAGCAACATTGTAGATTGACATTTAAAAAAAATATTGATTATATTATATTTGCACATATCTACTTTTACGTGAGTTTTTTTCACCAACATGATTCAAAAATTACCATTCCATCATCAGGCTGCTGTAAAACTGTCAAAAAATTCGAATGAAATGTCTTTTGTTCAGTGTTTTTCCAAATTATTTTAAAAATTATTTATAAAAATATTTTTTTTTTTCAAATAATTTAATAATTAATATTTTTTAAATATAAAATGACTACCTATAATGAAAATAATATTAAGCAGATTTTTATTTCTCAAAACTTCATTCTTTTTAAATCTCTTTCATTTCAACAATATGGTGTGGAAAGTTGAATACAAATTCGGAAGCGCTATAGCTAATGATGGAAATAATACTGCTAGTTGAAAATAATCGCGTTGACCACAAAATTCTAAAGCTGTACAAATTTCACGACGCCAAAGGCATCGTTCGAGAGTGTTATTAATCCGTAATATTTTTGGATTCGTAATTACTTTATACGGCCGTAAAAAGAGGCGTTTTCTTGTTTAAGATCTTTTATACAAATATAAAGGATATTGCTTTAAAAACTCCTATTAAAATATAGATATCTCATCATCAATAGGGACATCGGTATTGGATTGTGGGAAGGAAAAACTTTCGAATGTAGGTAGCGGTAGTGAAAATACACATACGAAACAAGTTGTGCAACTTAAACATATATACATCTTCCAAAAATTTGATAGATGTGGTATTCTAACATGGCTGGAATTGGTGAACGTTACATTGTGTAAATTGATCACTTAAGCCAGCCATACGATAGGTCTTAAGCCCTATAAACACCCAAAAATACTTTCACTCCTACTTTCCCATATAAAAATGTTGTTTGTCTCTATATATCTTGATTATCTAATCAAATATATCTTGATTAATGATGTCCCCCTAGGGATAATACCCAGTATTGTGTTCGTAAAAAATTTGAACATACTAATTGTTCGAGCAAAAAATCTGTTAGTCTCTGGTCGGGAATTTTATAAAAGGAAATACCTTTGAGCGCGGAGTTCTCTGTGTGTGACAGTTGCTACGAGACAGATTGTTTTGGGACATCTTGAACCAGCGGTTGAATTTGGTTGCGGCGGATAAAAACTATAAAATACAATTAAACATTTGGTGTGTTAAAGTGGTGCTGTCAACGGATTTGGAATAACTGGACGAAGAGAACGGAAATCGGAACAAACAACGCCAAAATCGCCTGCAAACTGGTAAGTGGCATCTTCATATCTAGAGAGCTTCTAGTTCAATTTTTCCCTGTAGGGGAAACCCGAACCAGAGTAACTTAAAATCAGAAAATTGCTCCAACACTAATAATATTCTAAATACGATAGTAATAGTGCTAGGAAATACATCGAATAAATAATTAATTTCCCATAAATTTTAGATGACAAATTTACTTATTCGTTTGAAAAAAATAATATTTGTAACTTATGTATTAATAATTAACCAACGGTAGGCATAGAGGATAGAACGGCCGAATGGAGAATATTATATATCTTATCTGTTTCTCCCTAAAATTCTCTAGAATCCTTAGATTCCCATCGTCCTGTTTTATTGAATTTACAATGTTTTATGTCTCCTTCATTATTGAAAATAAGGAACATTTATTGAATTATAAAATATTATGGCTGTTTCGTGAGTTTTAAAGAAAGTTTCTATTTTTTTTTTCACTTATATTTCAATATCTCACTAGGATTATCACTAACTAGCTGTTGATAATCTATTTTCTAAAAATACTCATTTATAGAAAACATTAGACCATTGATTTATCCGTACATTTCTGTATTTTTGATAAATATTTTGGTCCGCGAGCCCTGCGTTGGGAATTTCCTGCAGAGCCGATTAGATTTGATAGTAAGATGCATTTCAAATGTTAAATAATTAAACACAAACATTAGAAGCAGTATTAAACTTTGTATTTATGTATTTCTGTATTATTTCTTGGTTACTAAATTATGCTAGAAGCATCGTAGACTAAGAAGCAAAAATATGAATAAAATGCTTGGAAACTAAACGCTTTTTAAAATGTTAAAGCTGGAATATATTTCTCCATGATGTGTAATATGAAGTAAAAAATTGAAAAAGGGGAACTTGAATGGGAAAAAAGATGCTGGAAACTTGAGACGTTTTGGAAAAGCGTGGAAAAGCATGCTAGACAAGAAATAGAAATGAAGAACGACAGGAAAGAGTAAAATTACAAAGAAAAATATAATTAACTATACAAAATAATTATAAAAAATTTAAAAACACCTCCAAAAAGGATATTGAAGACGATGCCATAGGGGAAGATAATGAAGAAGACGATACGAAAATACATCATGAAAAAAGGGAGACAATTTGCAAATATATTAGCCAAATAATGTTTATGTAGATGTAGGCAATTAGTAAAGTATTTATTAATTTTTTGCGATAAGTAACTTGTCTAATAATGAAAAAATATGTAAAAAAGTTTTAAAAATGAATTAAGTTTTTATGATTAACCCTTAAAGCTGCTTTATAAATAAATATATTATGCTGTGTATAATGCCAGTGCGCTTTATAAAGTCCATACAGAGAGGCGTCTGTTGCAGTTTTCATCATAATTATTCATCCTTTTGGGAATCCATGGTTTATGGGGTTATATCTTGCAAATAAAAAGTGAATATCAATTAAAACAGTGTTTTTATTTTTTATCTCTTCCCTTTTTTTTTTCCAATCAGTTTCTTGGTGTTGTCGGGGTCGCCAGTTTGACGGTTTGGGTGTGCGTAGTAAGGTGTTCCGAGAAGAAAATTCCCACCCATCCAAAGACATCTTGTTGTGTCGGCAAGTGACATATATTGTATGAGTGGCGAATATGTATACGTGTGATGATTCAGCATAGGTAGGATTAGTGGATGGATACAGTGCGTAAATTATACTCACGATTAATAATTGTGGTAATTTATTGACACAAATTTAGAGAGGTGGCGTTGAGTACAGAAATATTTATTGCGATGGCTACGGCGGTCGGCGACAGAGCGAATTACTTCTCGGCGACCGCATCGAGCCCCTGATCGGTGGGTATGGCTCGATGCTTGCGGCTAGGGTCGCGACGGGTCTGGACCGCCACAATCCTGTAGAGGACTTAATGTGATGGAGGTTAGCAATACAGAAACATGATATAAAGGTATATGAAAAGATCTTGCCTCTGACATTCGGGTACCCTTCGATGTTCGTTGTATGAATGTTTAATATAATATGTTCTAAAGCAATAATAAGTATGCCTAAGTAATATAGAAGAAATATATATTATGTACATGTAGAATAAACGCTGAATTAATTCAATGAAGTCAAACGCTACTTTCTATACCACATTGCGAAAATGCTAGATAGATTGCGCACTGGCGGCTTCGCTGGAGTCGAGAAGGTGATAGAACCGCGGGCGTTCTGTGCTCATTGAGCGCGTTCGTATCCACGTATCAGGGCTCACATAACGCTCCTCAGGACTTTTATATACATATAATACTGGTAAGGTTAACACAAGTTTCAGCCGGTGTTATGGATAGGTACAACAACCACGTATTACACAGAACATCTCCTAAACTCCATCAACAACTAGTAATATAGAGAAAGTCCAAAATAAGTTTCTTAGATTTATCAATTATAAACTTTCAAGTAACATTGATTACAACATTCTTAGATCTTTTAGCTGTCTTGATAAACTAGAGACTAGAAGAATAGTGACGGAATTTCTCTTTGTGATCGACTGTCCTCAACTACTAGAACGTATCTGCTTACGTGTTCCGTCTCGCATAACTAGAAGTTATGCAGGTTTTGCCTTGGAAACTGCAGCTACTAACTTCTTCTTTAATTACCCACTGCAAAGGCTTCCTAGACTAGCAAACAGATACGAGCAACTTAACGTTTTTGCCAATAACTGTATATTATTCAAACATATATTTAAAGGTGTATTGAAAGATTACTAGTATTTGTCGAATTGGCCTTAAATAATTGATTTGTATTTGTAAGTAAATTTTTTAGTATATTATAACTTGCGCTATTATTTTTCACTCTGTATTATTACTTTTTTTATTTTTGAATTACTATTATATTATTTTTTCCTTATGCTTTTGCCTGTTATATACTTGCTTTTTACTTTATATTATATTTATCTTTATGTATTTGCATCTGTATTTTAAGTATCTTCTTTCCAATTTAAGTCATTATTATGTTTACATGTTATAATTTTTTTCTTTAAACTATATATTCTATTAATATACACTTTACCTATCTGTTGTAAAAGCCCTATAGGGCGTTAATTAATAAATCAATATAAAAAACTGATACCGAGACCATGAAAGCCACCGCAAAATAATAATCGAGATTTTGGCAACTACCGAGAATATAATCGGAAAAGCCTTCCGCAAACGATTCCTAGATATCTAAACTCCACTTCTTTAAGTCATAATAGAAAAGATCTAGTTATCCTTCAAAACACCTTTTGAAATATATTTAAATTTAGTAATATTGGTGGCAAAAACGTCTTATCGCTCGTATCTATTTGCTAGTCTAGGAAGCCTTTGTGAAGCATTGGGGAATTTAAAGAGTAGTTGGCGGCTGCAGTTTCCAAGGCAAAACTTGCATGACTTCTAGTTTCGCATAGTGATGGATAAACCGTTATTTTATCCTGTTATTTTCGGTAAAGTTATTTGGGATTTTTATCTGATTGTATCGATAATTGGTAACTAAAATATATTCGTTGTATAATACCGATGGTTGCCCATCCAATTGTGAAAAAATATTTGCCAATCATTGATGCAATCAGATACAAATATTAAAAAATGGTAAGTTTGTCACCGGTTAAAATACCATCACTATAGGTCGACCACAATCAAAAGACCATTCCCTAGTTTTGTCGGGTAAACAGAAAGCGGGCGAAAGTTATCTGGCAAGCCCATATTATAAGCCTCAATATGATATTACAAATAAATATATATTTTTTAGTTTAAAAAAGATTACTTACTCACTAGAAAAACTTTTTTTGTGTTCATTTTTTGCATTGTAACAACATACATATTTTTTGCGCACATTCTTTTGAATGCGGTCTGGCTATAGTTTAGCGATACGTTCTAATATTTGAGAACAGTCGATAGTTCCTTTCATTTCTTGTGTAAAATGTCAAGATCTGACATTGTTATCATTTATAAATATAAAAAACGTAAATAAATAAGTAAATGAAAAAATAAGTAAAGAGGAATGCATATTTAATACAGATCGTACGAAAAACGAAGCATGTACCGTAAAACGTTATATTTCTGACACGCTACACGTCGCAGCACGGATGTTCCATTATTTACACAGCAACTGGGGGTAATGTTGGTACGCAAACCGGAACGACAGTATTTGTGTTGTTCCAGTACCCACCTACCCCAATCTTCTCACATCGTGCGGCAGACAAAATAGCATCGATCGCCTCCTCCTGGTGAAGTCACCCCCCTGGCCGAAGTGGCCAGCCGATACGAACCTTATCCACCCCAGTCCCAGGGTAGGTACTGCACCGCTCTCGCCACGTAAAAAAGTTTACATAATCCACGAAAATCCGCTGCAGTCACAGAGTATAAAAATTACAGAATAAGAATGAATCAAACCCGCTGTTTAGAAGAATGGGTTGGATCACATCGGACGAATGTCCTCTTTCGCGAATCTTTACGACACTTAAATACTGCAGTTAAAGAATATATTCTTGCATAATTAAATTATCTAGTAAAAAAGGTATTTTTTACAATTTTAAGTCTCTTAAGTAAAAACGTCTACTTGTAATAAACTGCTACTTAAGATGAAACTTCTTGAGAGTATTTCGTTTGATCATTTCATTATTTTTCAAAACTTAAAATCTCGTGGTAAGTTTTTTAAACAAGTCGAACATATAGGAACCAGACAAGACACTAGGGTGTGTAATAAGTAATTTGCGTTAGTTTATGTCTATATATTTTGGTGTTTGTATTTATATTTTTTTTGTGAATTTTTGTATGCATTTGAAAAGTAATAATTAATAAAAAAAAAGGTAACCCATAAAAACCAAGTTTTAACAAGACTCCCTTTCTCATTTTCGGGTTTTGTGTCTACCATATGCGTCGGAATCTCCATACAACTTGTACGAAAAAAACATTAAAAATTTGAGAAATACAAAATTATACTATAATTATTATTATTTTAAAAAAAAATTTGATATATCTTCTTGATCGTCGCCACAAGTCTGCTTGCAAAGTTTCAGCTCGATTGGATCACGGGAAAATGGTTAAAAATCGATCCAAAGTATTTTCGACGGCAAGCAAGCAGACGCCACGAGTTAATATAAAGGGAGTAATAAACTTAGTTTTCACCACTTTTGTATTGAAAAAAATATCAACATGTTTCAGAGCCGTGGCCCCTTCGTCAGGATACAATTGTATACTAACAAATTAAATTCAAAAATTCAAAATCGAAGAATAGACAATCAAAATATAGAAAAAATTATACATGGAAAATGAATAATAATAAAGTTCCTACTAAACATGAAAATAAATTTAAAAGATAACTATTTGTAAAAAGACATGGGTATTCTTTGACACATAATTAAAAATTTTAGAGTACTGCTGAATCCGCAGTGGAGTTGGTTTTTGGTAAAGTTTTTCTGGGATATTCAGCCATGTATTATACAATCTTTCTGGCACTTTTCTAAAAAAAAAACAGTTATATTACCAAAAAATCATCTTTGTATGACTTTCCATTGAAAAAAAATCTTTTGGATTTGCCGACGAATGGATGCAGCTGCGGTGTAAATTGTTGATTAACCAGTAAATTATTATCATCATCATCTTCATCCCCTTTTTAGTAGGGTCGGGGGCAGTAAATTATATTACGTTTCGTATTTGTGCTAATCCGTTAGGGAAATTATAAACCATAACATCTGTAGGTATATTTCATGTTTTCAAAGGAATAACAGTTCTCTGTGAATGGTTGAGAGTAAAAGAGGTCTGTGAATGTATCTATGTTGCGTTTTGGATTTGATAACTAATATTAGGTGAAACAATTATAAACTAATTGACTAACGTACTGTGTCTTAGAACCAAAGCAATTGATTGTAAATTTATTTAATCACTAACTGTGCCCGCGCGTCTTTGCACGCCTAGATTATGCGTAACTTTTAGTAATATTTTATCAATTTATATATTATTGTTGATTTTTTATAGAATTTTTGCGTTCTAAAACTTCTTTTTAGAATGTATTTAAATATCTTTTACCGTTAAGGATGCTTTCGTAAAAAAACTCATCGCTCGACGATTTTTTCGTGGACTTTAGTTGTAAAAAAGGTCACCATGAAAAGCCCTTTCAGTCAAAGCGAACAAAATTTTTTTTATAAAAATAAAGATGCGAACATGGAATACGTGTTGCATCACTAAGCTAAACCCTTGTGTTATGAAAATAGGACTAACTTTGTGGTGTCCTGGATTGGGGCTCAAACCACCGACCAACAGATCACTAAGCGAGTGTCATGACACCAAAAAGCTACAAGATTGGACTTATTTTACGCACAAGTGTGAAATTTGAGACGTTTATTTCTTTATTGTTTTTAAAATCAAAATAAATGTGCGAAGATGTTTACTCTCTTTTATGTTAATTTGTTACGTGTTTATGAATGAATATCTATTTCAGTACATTGGAAACTACTCGAGTATACTTGGGTAGTTTGGTATTTTAAGATTTCACTACTCGATACTCGAGCAGTTGATCGAAAGTCTCTCGTCCAGGATCGCAGAAAAATAAAGCGTCAACCATCCCTCAACATTGCAGTTGTTGTCCAGTTTACAGTGTACAGGGTAGGGATGTACCCTTTCAGGTCCATGTTGACAGTATCCGCCTAGCTACATCTCGAACAATCCCTCGGCTTTGATCCTGTTGACTTGTTTATTGGAAGTTCGCGCGCGTTACTTGTGATTTAACCACTATATATTGCCAAATTGAAATTTTAAATAGCAGATTATCTATCATACATATATGTAGGTAGGTATGCTAAAGGAACAATATATTATATTATAGATTGTACCATAGATTACAGATTAGATTATATTATAGAAAAATTTGTATTATGGATTGTAGAATATATAATGTAAAATACTAGTTAAAATACGGGATGTCATATTAATTAACTTAGGAAATAAATAAATAAATAAATGTTGTAACTTTTAATTGATATTTTTTATTATTTTTTTATTTATTTATTAGAGACACTAACAGGATAATAGGTACATGATACTCTGATAATAAACATTATAGTGAAGACTATGCCCATAATCCCAATTACAAGTGTCTTCGGCACGCTCTAGTAACATGTATATTTGCACATTTATGTATATTTACTGTTTGAATGTTGAATGGATGTTGCGTATGAGTGATTTTTTGAACGAAGATAAGGTATCTGCAAGAATATCAGAATCAATGTTAGGGTCAGCACAATAAAAATAATATGTGCGACACAACCTTGTTTTGAGAGAAAAGTAACCGACATTATTAGTGTGCTGGCTTATTCTAAAGAACTCCGGGTTCCTTATACGGGGATTAACATGTTGGCGTGGGCTAAAAATTGTAATTATATCAATTCCGAATTTGTGAATTTTTAAAATTGTTTTACCTCCTTATTCCAAATATCCAAATCCTTGCACTTATACCAAACAGGAGGTACACCAAATGAATTTTGCACTCCAATACATAAATATGATCCATGCGAGCATTTTTAACTTCTGCCTAAAAAAGCAACAATTTATGATTCCCTTTGAAATCTGATTTCCTTTTTAAATTGCATAGTCATACCTTCGAAATCAAGCATTTTTGTATTTTATTAGATGTAATTTTAACCGAAAAAATTGACCAAAAGTACTATAAACACCAGATTATTGACCAAAATATAATATTGAATTCGCAATATTGAAAAGTATTTTCTATCAGTAATGAATAATTAAGACTCATTATCTGCTATCATTCCCATTAATATTGTTTCTCAGAAAGGAATGATATGATGAAGATTTATTATGATAGTAAATATTACTCAATTAACGTCATTATTGACGAGTTACGTCTATTAAATAAATGATATGGCTAAATACGTTACTTTGTGTCGCATAAAAACTTTACTGCGCTTAAAATTAATTACGATAAAACTGATTTTAGTGTTGTTAATTTGCAAACTTTAGGTGCATTTATGTTTTAATGAGGCGAATGCTAAGGGCATCAGATACAATGAATGTTCGAAAATATTCTGGAATAAAAGTGAAAGATGATTGTGTTCATGTTCAAAAATCGACGAGCATTTACGACAAATATTTGAATGTGAATAGGGTGGTTTCGCATTCGGTTAAATTAAAATCTCGCAAAACTTAAACTATCCAGTTTCCTGCCTAGTGCTACTTTGTAAGCAATTTGTATTATTTGAAAGGGGACAATATACTGACATATCGACGGCTCCTACATCGTAACCCACAAATTGACGATTTTTAGTTTTTTGTGTATTTCATATGTATTTAATTATATCTTTATTTCCAAGAAAGAAAAAAAAATATTTTGCAATAAATAACGTTTTTCTCGGACGTTTTTTATCGTATCTCAAACAATCACATATTTTTTACGAAGTATACTATCGTATGTAACACTTACGATAATTTGCGTTGGAAAATAACATAAGATAATTTTATCGTATGTAACACTTACGGATAACATACGTTGGAAAATAACATAAGATAATTATCGTATGTATCACTTACGATAATATACGTGAGAAAATAACATAAGAAAAATATCGTATGTAACACTTACGTTATTTTACGTCGTGTCTTTTCCGAAGTAAAATGTTGTAAGTTATTTATACGATATTTTATGTCGCGTCTTTTCCGAAGTATAATATCGTATGTGCATTTTTACAAAAACCTTTAATAAGTTCAACTTTTCTGTGATTATTTATGAAACTACAGTATAAAGTAAAATATTGAAACGAAATTTCAAAAAAATTGGGCAATATTTAGATTTACACCGGACGAAAATATGTTCAAATCCTTCTCCTGTAAAATTGAATTTTGTGGGTTACGATATTATACGTAGGAGCCGTCGATATATATGTATTAACTTTTTGCATACATACTATCAAAATGGCGGGATTATTACCAATTGGCAATTTCTTCCAACCGACCACACAATTTGGCGGATCAGCTGAAATAGATTTCCGAAATACAACATTACAATAGCAAAACTGTCTCAATAACAACAAGACGGGTAGGAGATGATGGGGACAACGAAGAATTGAACCAGGTTTTGGAAAAGGTAAAATTGCTTTACTCTGCTTTTGAAGATAGTTGTGCAGCTTTCCCCGGCCTGTTTGAATTTTTTTTTAGCCAAGGCACAAAACCAATTTATTCAATTTTAATTTCTCGCAGTTGAGTATCGTACTTGTAATACTTTAAATTACATACATTAACTACATATCTAGGAGGTCAAGAGAGTTGCGGAATGAAGGAGAGTAAGAAATAAAAAAAGCGTATTATTTTTCTTGTTCAGTGTATATTATAATTTTCGTATTTTACTATAAGATTATTTATAACGTGAAGAAAAATGTTTTCTTTCAGTCGTCCGTAAATTTCTTCCATCGAAGGTGTATTCTAACAGATGACGCCAATAATAATAATGTTTAAAAACGCTACGCTCTTAATCTGTAATCCTACGTTATTTATACTAAAATATCAAAACCTTTCTTATATCAAAATAATGATTTGTTTTACCTATATAAAATTTAAAAAATCATTACTAATTAATTTATAAACCATGATTTTTGTAATTTTTAGTATATGCTGTTTCCTGATAAAGGAACAGTTGGCTCCGAAACATGTTGATAATTCAATAAATTAGTGTTTTATGAGTGTTTTACCTCTCGCCGTGGCGTTGTACCTCTGTTTATACCCAAAGGCTGGTTTTTCGAAACTCCTAGACTAGATTATTTTTGTGTTTAGGAGAAGGTTCCCATCGCTTCTAACAGCCTAGAAGTGATGGCATCTCCCGAAGGTTTTAGGTAATACGAGAGTGTGGTAAAAGGTGCTAGAGGCTTCCATTTTAATCAATCAATATATTATAGATGTCTTCACAGAGACGAACTTATATTTTTATGGGAATATAGGTATGGAAATCTTTTGGTGTTCATAGAGCTTACGACCTATCGTATGGCTGGCTTAAGTGATCACTATACACAGTGGAACATTCATATAATATTTATATTTATTTATATATATATGTATATATATATATATTATTAAACATATTTTTCATTTATTTAAGGAAACGAGTCCCGTAATATTTAATACGAAATAAATAAATGAAAATAAAGAAAAATACACAAATATCAAATAAACTGAAAAATTAAATGCTGGAACCTGGATTCGAACCACTGACCTCTGTGTTTCGCGCACAGCGTGTTACCAATTTCACTATTCCAGCGACTTAACAAGTCTATTTGATAGTTATATGTTTCTCTTTGAATTATTAATTCACTTATTTATATTATTCAATTTTTATTCGGGAAGTAATCGACCGTTTATATATATATATATATAGAATATATTGAGTGAATATCTTGAGCAAGTGTGCCAAGATATGAATTGTGCCTCCTACACAGAGCTGAAAAGGGTCGCCGGAGACCGAGCAGAATGGAGAAGAAGACGTGCTTTGCTGCAAACCAATACCACGGATTGAAACCCAGGAAGGAAAGATAGATGTGTTTAAATTATACGAATGTTCCGTATAATTTGCAGTAAGTTGCAACAACAATCCGTAAGTTGCAACAATCCTCAGCGCGATCGGCATCCCTTTTTTTCGCGATTCGCGATTTTTCATTCCCCTTAAATGACCACAGATGTCACTAATGAGATATCTATTTCATGATTTTTGGATTTTTTTTAGCAATATCCTTTATATGTGTAATGAGACTGTTTCGAATTATTAGCATTACACTAGAGTACGCCTGAATTGTCGTTATCGACATATTACGAGGAATTTTGTACGTAATCTTTTTAACATTCAGTTATGTAAAATATTGCTTTTTGATTGAGGAAACTTCATCCCATATAAATAGATAATTTTGCAAAGCATAAAAAGGATAGAGATCAGAGATTTAATAATATTTCGTGGTCACCCGGTTGGGGGCTGGATCCGGGTCAAGCGGAGGCAGGGTGCGACAAGCGCTGCATCTCGCTCCCCCCGCGCCCGCCCCCGGCATAAATCTTGTTACGCTTTGACAAGATTGCACAATTTATGTCAAGGCTCTGTTTTTCTGTTCGGCCATTATTGGCACGAATGGTGGAGATAATGATGATTGAGTTGTTTGTCATTTTAAATAAAGTTTTTATTGATGGTTGTTTATTTGGCACGCTGTGGTCGAACTTTCGGTGTATTCGGATAGTGTTCGTACGTCTTATAACCAGTCGCTTGCACCGAATTTTTACAAACATAGTCAGGATTGCGTAATCAATAATATACAGTAATTACGTTTTTTTCAATGTACCTAAGATAATAATTGTTTGACAAAGATAAATAAAAAATATGATTTTTTTTTGTATATTTTAATCGTGATCGACTGATTTTAAATACATAAAAGTTTGAAAGATTTGGCAGTTACTTTGTGGAGCAACATTTTAATTTAAAATATAAACTATATTAACCATAAATATTATAATCATAAATATATATAGGGTGTAACAGAGCTGGTCCATAATATATTACAGGTGAATCACTGCTTTGATTGTGAGTCGAAAATGTTCCAGCAACCGCGACCTTGTAGTCAATAGTTAAGGAGATATGCGATATCAATGTTCGGATTTTTTTCCCAATATTTCTGACTCATTTTTTGCGAAACGTTGGACTATCATTAATGTAACGAGTGGTCGGTACCTATGGTAAGCCACACCGAGCCCTGATTGGTGGGTGCCGGCTCGGTGCGTGCGGCTAGGCTCGCGACGGCTCTGGACCGCCACGCCTTCTTTCGTATTCGTAGAACATGGTGTCCTTGCACCTCCCGCACTGTTGTATATTCAACGGCATTATGTGTTACATCAAATAATTTTTAGTGATATTTCCGAATTACATTATGTAAACTGATCGTTTAAGCCAGCTAATACAGTTCATAAGCCGTATGGCCTCCCAATAAATACACGTTCCGCACATGTTTCCTTTGTAAATAACATCGCATCTGTGAGACATCCATAATTATAATTTGTTTTATTATTATATAAGGTACAATTATATAAAATATGTACTAATAAACATATATTATAATGGTACAATAATTTTGAACACACCTAACATAAAACACATTTTAATAATAAACAAAGAAGTGACTAAAATAAAACATTTTGTAATACATATTATGTATATAATAATATGCTTTATTTTAATTATTTCTTTGATAATTATTAAAAAAGTGTTTAATGTTTGGTTTATTTAAATTTATTGTACCTTATATAATACTGTAAAAGCCTACTTGGGCGTTAATATTCTTAAAATGATAAATTGTTTGAAAAATAAGTTAATTTAATAAAGTTTTCAAAAAGAGCGCCAGTAGGAGTTGTTGAACATATTTACTATAGCAAAGTGTGTTCTTTGCGCAGGGTGCATCTGTATTCCTTTCACTTTGTTGTTCAAGTCAAGAAAAGTTTCGAGAAGAAAATATCTAGTCCACAAAATGGAGGAAGAAAATAAAGAGACGCGAAACTCGAGAAAATTATAAATAATGGTTTTTATTATACATGCATTACATTTAGGAAAGAGCTTTTGAAAGATATTTCATGAATTTTATTTACTAACTTTTACGTACAGTTTTAGTTTATTACGCAAATTTTGAAGTAGCTTTTAATGACGTGTGTTCACGTGATGAGACAAATATTTGATCTGGAGATAAATTCAGACATTAGCCTGAGATTGGTAGAAAGAGAAAATAATTCTAACCTTAAGGGCATTCAATTACACAGCAAGCGGCACCTATTTAGTTACAACTTTATATTGTGAAAAGTTTGAAAAATAAAAAGCATTTCAATACACATATTTATTCAAAGGTTCGAATTTGATGATTGACGAATGGAGCATGATTGGTCAATAGACTGGCATTTGACTTTTGACGTACCTACAGCAAGAATGAAGTGAGGCAATTTTTTTTAAACAGTATCTTTTCAAACATAAATTATTCAAATGATTCAAAAATAATAATTTTTCATTAAATAAAGATATTAGTTTTCTTTGTAATGTAATATTTTAAAAAAATATGTCACACGTCCAAACATCGATGGATGGTAATTTTTTATTGATTAAGGCTAGACTTTCACTCCAAATGCATATTTCGTTTTTTTTTTCGAATATGTGGGTTTTCGTTATACATTTATATCACAACTTATATGCTAGACTACATTTTCTTAAGACAATGTAGTCTAGCATACACGTTTATACGCATTTTCTTATGTAAAAGTAATAAACTGAATATTTTCTACAATAATGATGAAAATATAAGCATTAATCGACAGTCCTCGGCCAAAAAATTCGTTTTCAGAGTCTTCGAAAAAATCAATAGATTCTGAATTGAAGTAGCATAATATGTTTTCTTACGAATATTAAGCTAGCGTTATGATAATTAAACTTTACTTAATGTTCAATATTCATAAATTTTTAAATTTACGATAAATTTTTAAGTTTTCTGATGATTTTAAAACGCTTTTTATTCAAATATTTTAAACAATATATTTTATTTACAAACGTACTCGAGTCTTCAACTACTATTTAAAAGTTAATTTTTTTTTTATTTTGATTACATACTTTTTAAAAATAAAAATTCCAAAGCATGAAATATATCAACTATTTTTTTTTTCAATTTAATTTTTCAATTTAAAATCAACCGATTTTAAAACTTCGTCTTTTTTCATATCATTTGAATCTTCACTGAATTTTTTGTCTATCGCCAGGTTATCCCGCTCAATTTCACACGTAAGTACTCACTCGTTCCGTATATCTGTCTGGTCAACTCGCTCAACTTTTCTGGTCAACTCACATTGTTCGCCTTTCTGTTGCGTTAGTCCGCTGTCCAAAATAACTTACTCATGCGGGCGCTCGCATCTCTTCCACACTCTAGCACTACATAAATGTTAGTTCTCTAGAATGTTCGATCAGTTTTTCCATATTTCTAGTGATTACGAGAATAATTCACTTGATTCCTAGATTCATGTGGACCGTTCGAGAGACTTTAGTAATTGGCAGTAACCATTGTTTTAGACTGTTATGACAATAATGTGAGTTAAATCTGTAATTCACTTTTTTCGCATATATTTGACAAATGCCATAATCGAAGATGAATTTTTTAATATAAAAAAGAAATAGAGACAAGGTAGGTCTGTGGAACTGTATAAACATACATTAAACAATGTAAAAATATAAAAATAGATTACTGTTATTTGATATTATGCCTGCGTATTTCTTAGTATATAGTATATTTATCATGTCTTTTTTAAGTCTCTGAAGATTTAGTTGCCTTTTGTAATTTGATGTCCTTGTAATTTATTTCATCATTTTCTATGAATAATTACAATATTATTTAAAGAAAATCTAAAAACTAATTTAATAAAGGATCAATGCATTATAAAACTTTAAAAAAGTATTAAAATGTTTAAAATTTGAAGCATTTACTTTGTGGTCAGGCATTTTAACAAAATGTTTGTTATGTGAGTATATAACCACTTACGAAGATTTTTTGTCTACCGGTTTCGAGGCGTATCCATCTCTTCATCAACCGTGTTTTTATCTTAGAAATGTATTTAATGTTACTGAAACGATTACCGTCACGTCAGAAGCGATTTTCTTTAAGAAATTGGTGCAACGTTCTCGCGAGGGTGAGGAGAATTGAGATGGCATGACGACTGCTGCATCCATCACTGTCTCCTCCCTTTCCTCTAGCTATCCTCCTCTCAATCCTTTCCCCAGATTCATCTTGGTACTTCTTGGTAGAGTGAGAAGAAAAAAACATCACAAGATAATATATATTGTCCGAATTCGATCCATATATATCGGTAAGAATTTATTGAATCTCACCAATGCAGGTGATTTTGGCAACAAAATATCTAGGCTTTAATTCAGGCATAAAATATTTTTTCAATAAAAAATAATAAAAATAATGAAATATAAAAAAAATATATATATAATAAAAATTAATTAAAAACTTTGTATAAACCGCTTGGAGCAACATTACATCTACCGGTTTCGATATCACTGTATCTTAGTCAGGAGGGACGTCAGTATGTGGTATAAAAACTGGTAGACGTAAAATTACTCGAAGTGATTTAGTCAAAGTTTTTATTTGATTTAAATCAATAATTTTATCCAGCCACAGAGTTAATGGTATAAACATTAAGAAAATTTAAAAATGCCTGAAAAAAAGGAAATTGTTTTCTTAACATTACTCCATTTCCCCGCGTCGCGCGACGGTAGACAGACAGTGACTTCCGCTCCTTCGTACATTCTTTAATCTATCATAAATGGATTTGGACACATACGTCTAAGTAGTCTAATTCTACTGCATTTAGTTTACTTTAGTTTCTTTTCAGCCAGCTCCAGTCTTCATATCCATATATCAGTGTTGGTACCAGAATTACATTGTGTACTGATAGTCTAGCCTTAGTAGACACGTTTCTAATACAACTTATTGCATTCACAGCACCGTTCACTTTATTTCCTGCATGTAACTCTCCTCTTGATATCTTTCTTAACCTTCCCTTCTCTTTCGAACATACTTCCCAAATACACAAACTCATTTATTTGTTCCAAACTTTAATTGTACTTCACAGGTGTCTTAAAATATATCAATTTTCTGGTATTAACATTCATTACAGTCATTTTCCTTGCATGCGTCATACATCCTTCTTACTAGACTCTATAAGTACCTACACTAATACTCTCGAAACTTGAGTAGTAAAATATAAAACTATAATCTAACTCATGTAGAATTAATATAAAAATATTGATTATATTATTTGTATAAATCTACTTATATTATTTGATTAATTACACCTAGATGTTTTTAAATTGAATAATTTAGAATCATTAGAAATTAGTAAAGCATGTAAAAGTAAACAAAATATTATTAATAATAATTTAAATTTAACTACTAGCCCAATTCTAAAATTTTTTCCGATAATTGCGAGTAATCAAGAACTTCAGCAATAATATTTAAAAATAATTTTTCAAATAATTTAGAAAAACAAAAACATTATCCATTTTGATATTTTGACATATATATAACACCCTGAAGATGGAAAAGTATTTCCGAAACATGTTGGTGTAATTAATCAAATAATATAAGTAGATTTATAAAAATAATATTTTTAAAATGTCACTCTACAATGTTGCTGAATCAATTGAAAAATAAAAACTTAATGTAGTTTCTGTTTATCACCAAATTTAATGATCATTATTAATAATGTCTATGACGTTTACGGTAAATCTGTTGAAAATATATATAAGTAATAATTATCTCGGCATTTTATTTGACGAGAAGCTATGATTTGTAAGTCATATCAACAACATAACTAATAAAGCTGTGAGGACTTTCGGTTTTGTTTTACGTACATGAAATTCTTTTTCATATATTTACACAATCAAACTATTAATTGTACTGTTCCCTTGTTAGATGTTTTTTCCATCAAGGCGTTATCCATCAATGCTGTTCTTGGGAGGAGTTTTTCCACTCTTCAGCCAAGAAAAGCGAACCGGGTCGAGCGCTTTTCTTACGCCTGTCCGGCGATCGGCGTTTTTCCCGACCTAGCTGCTGTCGATACTGAAATTAAAATGCTGTCAAAATACAAAGGAAGGTTGTTTCGACGAAATGTCCAAAAAAGCAACGACGGATGACGAAGCCATCTATCGAGTCCACTTGGATCGTTGCACAATTTTCTGAGCGAATCGAAATCAATACTCTCCTTTACTTTGTCCCACCGCCGCCCCGCCGGCCTCCGGGGGGTATTAACAAACCACCCCGAATTCGGCACCTACGGAGGCTTTGCTGCATTTTCGACATCTTGCCGAACTCGGCTCTTAATAATTCTGTTGCTTTCGGCTGTATATATGTTATCTGTGAAACCAGATTTCAAGCCAAACTATGTCCTAGGCCAAGTCGGTTTATGTCTTGTCGCACGTATGGTATTTCGTATACACCATGGGACTCTAGATGTATTTTGTCAATCACACTGTCTAGATATTAAAAATATATTTAGACTTCTACGCAGTGTAAAGGACAGAATAAATCTAGAGCCCCATGGTGTATACAAAATACCATGTGGATCGTGCGGCAAGACACTAAACCGATTTGGCCTAGGACAAACTAGTTTGGCCGGTAATATATACATATATTATTTTAAACGTCAAATGAAGTTATAGTATAGATGTATAATAGAGACAAAACTATTAATACGGGAAAGTAGATATGGAAGTCTATTGGATATTTAGATGCCGTACGACCTATTGTATGGCTGGCTTCAGTGATCACTTTACTCAGTATAACGTTCACACTACATCTATACGATTTTTAAGTATACATGTGGGGTATAGACGCAAAGATATTTAGAATATTTTGAATCTCAAATTATTTTTTTAAATACGAAACGCGTGTCCAGAAGCTACACGTGGCAGTAATGAAAATGCTGAGGATGGGCGGGATTCAGGACTGGACTAGATTCATAACGAATATATGCGAGTACTTAAAAGTTATCAGAAAGTGCCTCAGGTGGAACAGACACGTGATGAGAAGAGACGATAAACATGGAGATAAAAAGAGGAGAAGGACATGGTAGACCGGCATGGTGAAACTATTATAAAAAACCTAACTACCCGATTCAAGATAGGCCGTACCGTGTCGAAAGCAGGGTGTGTACGTCTTAATGTACTGTGTGGTGATACCGTGTCGGAGACAGATGTTGTCAACAATTTTTGTGGCGTTACGTCAGTGTTCCATTTACTAACGGATAATTATCTGTGCGAAGTCGTCGATTCGATTGATTCTGCAATACCGGATACCACGAGGTTTTTAATTTAAGATAGTAATCCCTATTTTTATATTCACGGGTGTTTGTATATCTTGAGTGCCTCCTTGACCAGGCGCGCGTAATTACAGTATTGCTAGCCAATTCTTAACCTATACCTCAACATATACTCATCACATCAGCCCTGATAATGAACCCTGCAATGGGATCCGAAAATTCTCAGAACTGGATTAGAATAAACTGCTGGATTCGCGGAACGTCTGGAAACCCGAAAATGTTTATAAGCAGAAACGACGCCTTCACAATTTGGGACAAACAATTCGTTGTGACGTTTTGGCGATTCTCAGAATAAAAAAAGCAAAGAGACGATTCAGTGCGATTAGCGACAATAAATGAAGAGAGTACCTACCGAACATTCAATTATGAATATCGCGACCACAGATATTCGAATATTCTAACATTAGCATAAATTGTTCCACAGACGAGTGATAAGTGCGAAATTGTGAGAATTAAAAAGAACTGTGCTCAAATTAAGTTGGTGTTAAATAAAAATTTCAAGTGTTTCTTTTGCTCTCCAACCGCGGCGTCCCCAGGACGTCGTGTTTTATTTCAAAGCGCGGTTACGTTAGATCTGTTTGACCAATCACTTTTTCAAGGACCCTAATTGCAGCTGCATCTAAAGCGAGCACCGACGGGGGTGGGTTTTGTAATTTGGCCGTAGCACGCGCGCACACGGACGCGCCTTCACAAAACGGTCACGTTTCGGCAGCCGGCCCCCTGCCCACCCCGCGGCCCTCCGCCCTCCGCCCACGGGCAGGTTGTTAGTTCGGTATTACGTACAATTTCCTCGGGGAGGCTTAGCCGCCTACGGCCAGGGGCGCGCGCGACGCATCGGGCCCCCGCGCGCCTTTGTTGCATTTCGGGCTGACTCGGTACTGCGACGTTACCCGGCGAATTTATTTTTGGCCTCGAA
Source organism: Agrypnia vestita (assembly GCA_016648135.1). Taxonomy (NCBI): domain Eukaryota; kingdom Metazoa; phylum Arthropoda; class Insecta; order Trichoptera; family Phryganeidae; genus Agrypnia; species Agrypnia vestita. Next base: position 103,759 of record JADDOH010001078.1, on the reverse strand, counting down.
GTAATAATAGATGGGCATTATAATACGGCGATACTCGTGGGGTTGTTTTTTGACCTCGCAATAAATGGAAAGTCACGGAAATAATCCATTGTTGCCCGAGAAATATTTATTTTGTCGCGTAATAAAATGTTTTACCATAATAATACGATGTAATTCAGATTGGTTTTTGATTTCACATTAAAATTGCCATGATTCAGGGTAACTGATTGAATTTTCTGCAATCGCCTGAAGAAGATTTCATAATTACTAAAATATTTAAATTTTACTTTGATCAATTTTGCATTATGTAACGAGTGAAAATATATTACAATACTTTTTATTGTATATAAATTTACATTATAATATTTATGCTATAATGCCTCTTGTTTATTAAGTGGAATATACGTACAATAAGTATAAAATTTTTTCATCAGCATAGGAGAAACCTAGTGAAGCTGGATATAATTATAATAATTTTTTTTTTTAAATTTTGAAATAATATCTCATGATAAAAAATATATCATCAGGAGATTCTATATTTCGTACTGTTTCCCTACAAAATTGATTTTTGAGCTCACATTGTACGTGATAGTCATAGAATTTATTATTATCTATTTATTATTTTAATTTTGTATATATTATATTTATTATATATTATTATGATTATTATTTAATGCATATTAATATTTTTGTTTTAACTCGTAACAAGAATAATTATGAGAAAATTATTTTTTTAACATGGACCTTAGTATACCTACCTCAAAAACTTCTATAGGCCCATACTGAAAAGCGATACGTGTCAGCATTCATCGTGAACGTTTTTCTATGTAGAATTTTCTTTTAAAGAAAATTTTCCTCGTCAGGTAGGAAAATCAATTCGTAGAGTGCAGATTCACCAAATAAATGAATTGATGGTAATAATTATTTTAAGATTTAAATAATTCCACTGACGAGGACAGTACAAGGTTAAGAGTAATAAAAATGCCTTTGTATCGGGTTACATTGTTTTTGAAGTAATAAACGAACAAAGAATTGCAAAAAAGGAATCAAAAGAATATATTTCATCAATTATCTGTTCCCCACGAGAACTTTGTCAATAATACGTAAGCAGTTAAACCTTAAAATAAGGGTTTGATAACACCACTTAGAAGATGTTCGTTGGCTCACAATAAAAACAATATGCCTAATGCGGTTCAAAAGTGAATGCGTTTTTACTACTTTTTATTTTGTTCATTAAAAGAGATATTTTTATTTTTTATTTATTTCTTAAGTTAGTTAATATTTTATATTAACTAATTTACATTAATTTAAATTTAATTTATTTAAATTACATTTGATCATCCAACAGGAAGACATAAATAAATGACAAGAAAAGAATATTAAAAATAGACATGTCTCTCACAATTATAGGACTACATGATAAGAGAGTGATAATGATTAATTTTACAGACATAGCTAAGACTCAGTGACAATAATAATATATATAATGCACATGGTCAGGGAGGGTAACGAGTTTTCAGTATCTGCCTTACCATATGACGATTTCTTATCTATTTAATTTAAAGGGTTATTGTAATCTGAGCATATTCAGAATGAGATAGGATTTCCTATTATTGCCGTGATAGGTTGAGGGAAAAGAGGTAGTTCTGTCTACCCAAAGATACTTCTAGCATTACGCCCACCCAATACCACCAGTATTTAGTGATATTATTTTTAGGTTTGGTCGGAATTAGTGTAAGCGTCGGGCGCCACTGGCCAACGGCCGCCTACTCGCCGCTGCACAAAACGACAAGTGCAACCTTCCCCGCCGCGGCCCTCCCCCGCCCGCCCCCGCCCCGCCCCGCCCAAGCGGCGCGGGCGGCCGACATTGATCGATGTGCGTCTTCTTCCAGGGCCGGGGGAGGGGGTTGGGCGGCTATCCTGGACTATCGAAGCGCCGGATTAGTAAGGGGATGAGGAGGAAAGCGACCGAGACAAAATTATTCAATTCCGGAATGATGCGGGATCACGCGATGGAGCTGCTGGCCTCCGTGGACCAATCAACGAGATTTTTTTTTCAGTTCCATAGTCTACGATATTCCATTACTCTAGTGGGCGTTTATAAAGTATGTTTTTTATACGAAGTGCAAGAATTTTATACATACCTAATATAAAACTTAAAAAAAAACTTATTTAAGAATTAAATAGACAGTCCATCAAACCATACTTAATTTAACTGACGTATTCAATGTCTAAGTAATTTTTTAACTAATTTATAAAATATCAACGAGTTTCGTGAACTAATTCCCGAGGTAGTGCATGCGTGTTATCGGTGAGTTTAAAGCATAGCTATTCCTGTGGGTCTCTACATAGAACTCTTTGTACTGTCTCGTTTGTCTTGGTATATTATACGATACCATCTGAATAAGTTGAGGGCAGTCATGCATACTGCATTTAAATAGAAACACTCTCGCTAAAATCTCTCCTTTTTTGCTTATTTCTTCAAATGAAGATTCATTAAATTATCATAATTAATTTAAATGAAGTTATTCTATACAATATTACCTTCAGATCGATACTTAATAATATGCTGTTTCTTTTTATTTGACGTTTAATTAAAATTTGACATAATATAATTCTTTCACAGGTTAGGATATAGGTTTGATAGGATAAGGAAATTAAAATGCTCATTGAAAAATCTGTTATTGTTGTACCACTCCTGAGTCCCTTCGCGACCACAATGATTTTTTAGGCGAACGAACGATAAACGAAAGGACATGCCCAATGTGCTTCGTTTGCTTCAAAACTGGTGACAAAAGCTTAGACGATAAGTCAGGAAAACGTCCATCTTCAGATTTTGATAACCAGGTCCTTCTGGAGGCTGTGGAAGAGGCCAAAATTTGCACCACTAGAATATTGTACAGTCCACTGTACAATGTTCTACAGTCCATTGAATTTCAAGCAAATACGAAGCAGTAGTTGACGTTGATGGTGACTACGCCTCCAAATGAATTGTGTTTTAAAATAATATATGATTTGGAAGGGTAAGCATTAAAAAAACGTCACATTGCAGTTTAAAAAAGGGTAAATTAATAAGCGCGGATAGTTGATTTACAGTGCTTTAATAAAATTAGCTTTAATATAATTTATACATTTAAGATAACTAATGTTTATTTTTTACAAATAAAAATGAAAAGATAGATTCCGTAGATTGATTTAGACGTCTTCCTTATTACACTACACATCAGTGATCATCATCGACTCTACCAAAAACTTTAACATTTTATGTTAAAAACAGACGAACAACATTTTAAATCGGATATATTTTTAATTAGAACACATATTTTAAATTTATAATGTTTATAAAATCTATTGAAAGCAGATTAACTGTCCATTTCTCTTGTCACTAATAAATTTTCATGTCCCATCACGAGTATTAACGATCACACCCCCTCTTCAATATACCAAGCACTAAAACTAATTATGGACTTCAGTGACAGTGTGGTGAGCTAACAGTGATTTTTTCACTGATCACTGATTTTTTCCAATGGGAGGTAATCTGGAAAGCTCCAAGTAGATGGCGCCGGTGTGGTTGGCGGTCATGAGAGCTGTCAAATTGCGAACTGTAGTTTGTATTTCACACAGGATTTGATAGCTACCGAGCACCTCTGGCTTGTATTTAATGCCTTAGGGCTTGCAGTAAATCATCTCTTATTATCCATCAGGATGTATATTGACTCCTAACAAAGAAATTTTACTGACCATTTATAAATTAATGCGTAATAGGGTGAATTAACCAGTGGCTGAACGGTACGGTACTTACAGTAGACATGATACGTTCATGGTTTGCAGATTTGCAAAAATACCTTATGGAAGAAAACGCTATTGACATGATTGATGACCCTTTGAGAATTTTTAACGAGGATGAGACAGGTAGCTGACTTGTCCAAAGAGCTGACTTATGCTGGGTCCTAAAAATTATAGGAACTTTTACGACATTGCATGTGGCAAAGAAAAGGAATCAATCACAGTTTTATGCAACTTTGCCGCCAATGGAACGGTTGCGCCGCCTATGATTGTACACCCGCTTAAAAGAATATCTAAAGATATTGCCAATTCTGTTCCTGATGAATGGGGCATTGGCAGATCTGACAGTGGATGGAGGGTGTCTTCCACATTTTACGAATATGTTGCTGATATATTTTATCCTTGGCTAAAAGAGAACAATATTAAGTTTCCAGTACTATTTCAATTAGACGGTCATTAGTTAGTCCATTAACAAAAATAATTTCGCTACATTATTCAAAAAATAATTTCAACAGGCTGTAACACCTGACATTGTGAAAAATGGGTTTAAATGCTGTGGTATTTACTCATTTATATCTTCATATTATATTTTCTTAGCTTTGTACCTACTTACAATTATAATGTATGCATAAAAACTGATTTATACAAAGCAAGTAGTTGTTTATTGCTAGTTGGTTAATTTATTGGAATTTTACCGTTCATTGATCAGAATTAGCCTTTCGTTTATTGGTTTTCCTAATTTCCGTAAAACTTTATTTTTTTTTTAATTCAGAGTAACGAATGGGGAGCGAAAAAAATGTATTTTGTGTTTAATATAACCAATGTATGAACACAAAAATATTTATTTGGATATATTAATCGAGTAATTTTGTCCTTTTGGGAAGTAGAATAATTTTGTAAGTTTTATGCTATGTAATTTTCATTCTAACATCATGAATAATGTTAAAAATTAATAAAATAATTATGTGTAAATAACCTCACTTTTATTTTTCTCTATCTCTATATCTACAATACATCTTATTACATTTATACAGTAGAACTTTTTTAAATATGGCTCCCTTAACAAGTGACTTTTCGCATAACGAATGCGGAATTAAGTGAAATTCTTCCTTTATTTTATATTGTTTTAGGTTTAAAATTACTAGTACAACTTTAAATATCTTATTAAAAATAATGACATATTCAAAATATATACAAAAAACATAGTTATTTCATTTGAAAAAATTAAAATAGTTATGAAGTTAAATAATCATTTTTCTCAAAATTAATGACCACTGATTACGCATGTTTCTTCCACCAACCCTTCAATTAGGAAGGATGAGAAATGCAAATAAACTTTATTTAACAGCCATTTTTCAAAAGTAATTATCCCTAAATCCACAAAAACAAAGCAAAAATTAATATGTGTGTATAAAACGCACGAGCTGTGAAAAAGAGTTGACCCCCAACTACATCAGCGCCGCCATGCGAGATAAATGGCGGACATCCCTCCCATTACTGTGTTTATAATTTATTATTTCATTATGTTCACAAATTTTCTTATGCTGTAATATATTCAATACTTTTATATTGTTACTTTTATCTGTTTAATTTCAATAAATTAATATTAAATGATCATCGTCATTGCTGTTGACTCTTTAACCCCTTGGTCTTGGTCTCCACAAGAGCCTTCCTTTGCTCATCTCGATCATTTACCAGCTCTCTTCAATTCTAGATCCGCAAGGCAGATATGTCTTTGAGAACATTGTAGCTCCATCTTAATTTTGGACTTGAATTCAGTAGGACCTTCGGTGTTTGTTGTTCAGTCTCTCCACATGATCCAGCCACTGAAGTCTTTCTAATGTTTGATACTAAGCTCCTCGAACAAAATATAGGGCTCACTGTTGTAGCACCTGCGCCAAAAGTCCATTGCCAAAGATACACACCTCAAAATTTTCATTTCAAAAACGTCTCCGCATCCATGTCCCAGCTACGTGTAAGGGAACTGCTCTGATGAACATATTGTACACAATTTTTTTAATATTTCTGGAGATTTTATATTAAATTTTAAGAACAATTAATAAAAATACAATAATCCTAGCTCTCACAGCTCTAGTGGCGAAAGTAATTATTATTAAAATATCCAAAACGTTTGCTCGAAAATAATAATTATTTAAATATCAAAATTCTCATCTTAGCGGCGGATAAATTTAAATGTGAATTAAAATAAATACATTATTAAGTATAAATGATGTAGATAGAGTAATAAGTACAAATTATGTAGATAGATTAATAATGAAACTACTTTTATTTGAAACGGCATCTACTAATTTTCAATTAAATCAGGTCGTAACCACGTAATCGTGTCGTAACCGCGCGACCATCGCTGGCGATGTGGAAGGCCTCTATATTATCGTATATATTATAATACTCAACAATTTCGTACAAAACGCACCGATGATAGAGCAGTACGGATTGTACCCGTGATATCGAAGAAAGTAATTATAAAAAAGTCAACTATTATTAATATATATCGATCGAAAAAATAATTGGTTTTCTTACTGAATATTTTTGTCACATTAACCGTGTAAGATTTCGAAAAATTTGAGACATAACAACATATAATCTTGTTTAACAGATCTATTATTTCATTTTCAAATAGCTATCAACTTTATGTAATGCGATAAATCTCAAAAATCTTTGAGAAATACACACTTTTTTCTGTATCTTTCTAATCGATTCATCCATTTTAAATTGACACACCATTTCCATTTCATTATGGCTGGAGAAAAATGACATAGGGGATGTTTTTTAGATGAAAATATATAATATTTTATGCTATTAAAGGCTTCGACACCGGCCACCGGACACACTGTATAACTATTTGTTAAGTGTTTAGATTAGTGATTATATGATGTAAAGAAATTTCAAATTAATTTTTGAAATGTGCAAACACAAAGTTATTATTGCAATATTTTCACATATTGCAGTATATGCATAAATAAAAATATTTATTTTTAATGAATTGATTTTGTAGGTAACTATATCAATATGCATTTATATTTTTTTTATTAAATATTAATTTGAAGTATTGTGTAGACAATGGCATATGGATTGTTTTCTTTTAACACTTTATTTTAAAATATTATTGTTCAATTTACAATTTTAAACAAAGTCTTCATTACTTCGAATAAATGCAATGTTATTTTAGAATATTCGTCTTAAAAATATTTTAGGCACTACGTAACACAACGCACATATATAAAATAAAAACCAAAATCGCCTTTCATTGTATTGAAATAATAGTTTAGCAATAGTAATTCCTTCTCTAAACAAGAGAAACACGTAAAATATTTGATTGTTATATTTATTAGTGTCTTTCCTAATAAAAATATTACACTGTACTTAACTAAAAATATATGTGTTAAAAATGATATTTTTAGCTATACAATTTACGAGTATAAATATAAGGATGATTCTGTTTATATTTTTTTTATAGTATTAACTATGTGGTGGGATATAATTATTAATTAAAAAAAATAAAGAACGTAAGTACATCATCCGTCCTGTCCGTAAATGTATAGAAGTAGTTTAAACAATATTATTAATGCTAGCTGTAAGCCGTCAAAAATGACGGAACATTGGATCGCGTCTTTGCTAAGCCCTAGTATATATCTATAGTATATTTTTGTCGGTCCACGGAGAGGCGGCGGTAGCAAAATGCATTAAACAGCTGATTCGGGTTTGCTGGGCCGGGATTCAAGCCCCATCTCCGGCCGTTTAATTTGTTTTTTAAGCCGTGAATTAGAAAGATTTTTCGAAGGAAATTCGAAGTTACAGACGGCCAGACGGACGAACAGACAAAAAAAATATTATGTTTGATTTAAAAAATAAATAATTACATGCTATTTAATTACGCTGCCTGAATACCAAATTCATAACATTGAACCTTTCCCTGATTAATTAATTTTATCCTTTTTGCTCAGCATCTTAATAAAATGGTCTAATCTCCTAGAAACTGGCGCACTGGAGCTAGGCTTCCGACCCCCACATCTCATCTCTGCACCAGGATGAGACTTACTGCACAAGACGATCATCAATCCTAGACGCCTTCAAGGGAGATGTTCCATCTTGATTAACGTTTCATCCGATTCGTCTCATTAAATTCAGATCCATCAAGCGAAATGCATAAGGATGCATTTAAAAATAATGAATATGTAATTTATCGCGATACTTTTAGGATTCCCTGTTTGATATTAATGATAAATGAAACGTTCTCATATTAAAAAATACGATAAAATATAGAGTTTTCTACTTACTATATTTAAAGGATATGAAAAAGTAGTGATAAAGCTTAAGTGTTATGGCATTTTCGGAATGTAGGTCAATAGAAGAGATCGCGGTAAGTTGAGATTTTGTGATTTTTTATTTATTTTGAAGATGAAACGGATACATATGTTTTGAAGGCATTCTAGTTTGTCGAGATGACGATAAGATGTCCAGATTTATTTATTTATTTATATATTAAAAATTGTAGAGATTTTGGTTGGACTATGCCTGTCTCACTAAAATATAACATCAAAATTTAAAAAAGCAAATAACATTATATTTATTAATTAGTAAATACAAGTAAAGAGAAAATGTACGTGCATTTCTTTATTACTGAATTTTGCTGGACTAGGTAGGTACCGTATATCTACATATGAATTTTAATTTAGAAATGTGTTTGTCAATTATATGTTTTTATATATTTTCATAGATGGCGGTAGCGTGCCGCTATACACATTGTATGAAAACTTTGAATAAATATTTAAAAATAATCACATAAATTACATAAAATTTGAGAATGCAAATCATAAAGGTAGTTATTGTTTACATTAATTAAAAAAAAAAAAGTATTTATTGGATAGTTTCGAAGATATAAGCCAAAATATATCAAAGTTACAACATCCACTCGCTTGAAACCAGACGCGCAACATATATACAAAATCAGAAACGTTGAATGTTGGAAGTGTGCGTCTTCGCTGTGATGGCACTTGCTAGATATTGATTTGTTTATAAGCGATAATTTTTTTCCATCGCGCGCGCTCATTGATTAAATGAAATTGCGCGCGTCTATTTCCTGTTACGCATTTCCGTCCTTTTTCACGAAATCACTGCCACAGTTTGCAGGAAAGCGAGAGGAAAGATGTCACGCATCAAAAATCTGTGTCGATACAGTAATCCCCTGCTTGATTATGCTAAAATAGTGCAAATCATCAGGGGAGAAAGTAGGGAAGGAAATAGGGATTGCGTATTGTTATTTCACAGTGAATCGTTTAAGTGAAAGTTCTTGAATCTGCTTAGGGAGTGAAAATTGTAAAATATTTTGGGGAAATATGTCCATGCCATGAAAAATCTGCATCAATCAGGATGCCCAGGTTTTTCACAACTTTAGCATGAGGTGTGCACTGATTGTTGATGTAAAGTGACGGATGGGTTGAATTTTTCAGTGTAGATATCAGTTTCGAGCTTACAACTACCTATAATAATTACAAAATATCAAATTAAAGGCTTCAAATGAAAATCATGTTCCGTAGACCTCGTTGGGGTGAAATTGAGATCATAGTTCATTGATTAAATAGAATCGAGAGAGTCTTTTAAGTATATATATAACTGAAGGTCATCTGCGAACATGTTGTCATGGAATCATAGCTGTTGGAGGCAAATAAAACACTGGAAATTAATTAAAATTTTATTGATTAATTAATTTCACTGGAGACTAATTTAATCGGAGCACCGTTCTTTAATTCACACTAAATTTCGCAATTCGCACTTATTTTATCACTGTCACTCTTCTGTGGAACCCTTTATTCGCGCAGTCTAGCTTGGTTCCTGATTTCGATTTCTTTGGCGTTAGTTAGTTCGCTATCAAAGTTAACTGACTCGCGCGCGCTTGTATCGCTTATATATATATAGGTAATACATAAATGTCAGAGTTCGCGATGCAACGAGAATGTTCGACCAGTTTCTCCATATTTCTAGTGATTTTTGTTTTCTTCGAGAATAGTGAAGTTGATTTTAGATTCATGTGGACTGTTAGAGACACATCGATAATGTGTAAATACCAATGTTTTCAGACTGTCGTGAAAATATTTTAGATTGTTTGTTATAGAATTAATAAAAATAGAAAGAATTAAATTTCAGCGATTTTAATAATTTTATTACACTACTGAAAAGGTTGAAATTTTTCACTTTGTACATTCGAATTTTGATGGCTTAACCCTTAAATTAAATCGGCAACGCTCTGTACAGCGGGCAGGGTCGGCGTCGGATTCGCGAAGTCTCCCGGCGACGCAATATAGCCCGCTGCGAGATGTCAGCCGAGTGAGTATCATTAGGGTTGGAGTCGCAGTGCTCGACATTAGAAGTGTGCTCGTAGTCGGAAAATTCAAATTTAATTATTAATCCCCCTAGACGGGGAGAACACCTTACCCTTTCCTTCGAAACCGGAAATAAAAAAATTGAACAAAATAAAATTCGAACTGGGGCAAAGTCTTGATGCCCCTTAATGTGAATGGTCCAACCGGTATAGGGGTCAAAAATTCTCTATTCCGTCTTAGGTCTTTCTATCAACTAGAAGCATGTAATCTTTTATTTCTTTAAATATTTATTTATTTACCTTGAATTTAAATACTTATACATAAGAAAATCAGCCACTCATCTCACTAAGGTACCCACACCGAAATGAGCAGCTTAACAATAAAAATGAGAACAAAATACTGTATAAAAAAAATATTTTTTTAAATGTTTCACCAAAAAATTAAAAAAAAAATTATTCGAAAATCTGGGTTTTGTCGATAGGTACATCAGTTGTCCCCTAAATTAATTTATAGCTTAGATTTTTGTTTATATGCCCAGAAAACTTATATATATTATTTAATATAATACTTTTGTAAAAAAATTATAAAATATAGAAGTACAAAAAATTATGTGTGTGTTTGTATATTCGTATACGAAATAATACAGTTTTATGAGCACATAAATAGAATGATACCTGTGGTCTATAGTTACGTAATCTTGTAGGTGGAATTTTGTTTGTAACTAGGTATAATACACAGTGAATGCAATTGTTAACAGACTTTGAGTAATATTCGTAATTGGAATATATATTCCTTCATGTTACTTGCACACATATAGGATCATAATATTTCCTTTCACTACCAAATTAGTGACCGATATAACAAGAAACAGTAAAAAATTAAGAAAATTCAATTTAAACTAGCATTACCTTGGTCTCCCCATGAGAGCAAATTTAGGCTGGCAGCCAATTATCTCATTGATAGTTAAATAAGAATAATAAAAATTGAAACAAAAGGGAAGAATTACTTTAGAACAGTAACAGAGGACGAAGAATAATAAGTGAATAGGAAAATCGAGGAAGAGAATTATGAAAACATGCCCGCTGTTACCCTAAGGGAACTAACGTAGTCTGGAAGCTGACATACTGATTGATAAGAATAAAAATTATATTTGAGTGCCGGAAATGATGGTGATTGACATGTATACCAAAAATTAAGATGAGTAAGACAGCGATGAAGATGATATTTCAACGAATACACCCGAATGAACATTCAAAAGATCTATATCAAGAATGATCGCAAAATAAAACAAAGAAAATGATGAATGCGTAACAAATTACTAGGGTCGTCGACGTATTTACCGTCGACGAAATGAGACCGTCCACGTCCGTCCATCGACGAGACGATCAACTAGTTGAATTCGTCAACTAGTCGACGCGTCAACTTCGTTACGCGGACGTCACGGACGTTCTATCTAAACATCGGGACGATGGTCAACTGTCTACGGTTCGACGCGAGGCTGCTTGACGGCTCAACCGTTGGCTATTTTGGCCGTTGGCTTTTTTCTATATATAATAAAGAAAGAAGTAGGTATACACAACAATATCAGGTGTAAGCAGTAAAATATTAGTTCAATAAAAAATAAAATAATTAAACAGAATTGTTTTATTTTATACAGCGCAAAATTGGGAATTCACCGAAAAACCTTACGTGCACATCGCACAAATCAAGTAAAAAATAATAGATAATAGCTTATTAAACCTATCTCACCGTACGCATGCATTCAAATTTCAAGTCTCTGTTATAGTTCGTGTACACAGATCTGCACTCTATGGTCGTGTACTTTAGAGTCGAAATGAAATTACCCGTCGAGCCGTCTATGACGTCTATGGCGACTACAAGTTGACAGCGAGAGATGAGAGAGAAATAAACGGAGACGTTTTATCTTGTTCTCGCTCGTTGCTTTGCACTATGTTGAATTTCGAATCGTGCACCGTCCACGGCGTCCGCCGTCCACCGTCTACGAATTCAACTAGTCCATGCGATAAACGTAAACCGTCGACGCGTTGACGCAACGTCAACGGTTGATTTCAACTAGTCCGTCCATTCAACGCCCATCCCTACAAATTACGAAACATTATAAATTATTTAGAAGATTCTTCTGCAAATGTTATTGTTATTACTGAGGAACGTGACCCCGTGACGCAGTTGAGATCTGATGACATTCTTGACGAATGTTTACCGCCTTTCTCTGCAGCCAGTTATGATAATCATTCCATTAGAAGAGCCAGAAGCGTTACTGATCGAGATGGCTTTCCACTTCCACTTCCATACATCAGTGCATGGAGTGAAGCCTAGAATTGGCAAAAAAGGAATGAAAATTGACTAAACACGGTGGAAATGCGTTCACTAAGACGCTCGTGTGAAGAATCGTTGGCGTTGGTCGATAGAGCGAGTAATGAACAAATTAAACAAAGTGAATGTAATGCTGGCTGTAATGTGGTAGACATAATAAAGAAAGGAGTGCTGAGATGGTTTGGTCATGTAGAACGTATGAGCGAGGAAAGGATGATTGAGGTTAGGGGGCGTTAAGTTAAGGGGCGAGTGTTGAAGGCAACAGAAAAAGAAGGCGTCCGCGAAAGACCTGGCATGATCAGATACTACAAGTATTGGAGGATGGCCCTGTTAAAAGTCCCAACAACCCTAGAGTTTGCGTGAGGAGGTGTATGAATGTAGCAGAAGCAAAAGTGGTGTGCCAAGATAGAAGAATGTGGAGTTCTATCCTCTCTACCTATCCCTTCGGGGAAACGGGGTGATGGTTAGTTAGTTGGTTCAGTCACTACCAACTGCTCCAGGTTATTATTATCTTTGCGGGCTATGTGGTCAAAAAATGGTGTCAATAAATTTAGAATTCATATGTAAAGTTCTTAGAATTCATATGTATATTCATATGAATTCATATGTAAAGTATTCATATGTAAAGAATTCATATGTATATTCATATGAATTCATACGTAAAGTATCTTTCCCGTAAGTAACTCGTTGAGAAGATTTAAGTAATAAATAAAGTAAACTTTTTGGCTTGTAATAACATTTAGTAAAATTAATAAAATAAAATCTAGGATTCGTTGAAAATGAAATTATAATCCAGCAGGTGGAGCACGGACGGGGTTGTGGCGGCGCAGGAATTATTATTCTGTCCCGTGAAACCTGAGAAATGTTATTAAGTATTATGTAATGCCTACAGACAAATTTTGCGAGGTATCTGCAGTACGAACTGTTTTAAGAATCTCTTAATTATAAACCTTTATTATTGATTATTTATATTTTTAAATCTTTTTTCTCCTAAGTTCGTTATCTTTAAATAATTAGAAATACATATTTTTTAAATATATTTTTAGAACAATTTATACATATTTCCTAAATCTATCTATGGTAAAAAAAATTCGGAAGCTTTCGGGATGCGAATTCGGAAAATCTCCGATTCGGGGAACTGCGATAACCGATTTCGTCACGTCGACTAATTAGGATTATTAAAAATTTTATACTTAAATACGTATTCCGTAAACGATATATCTATATTTGCTCCTATAATTTATTTTATTCATTTAAATTTCCACAAAATTTATTGATTTGTTTACATCCCTGTGTGAGACCTGTAAAGATAATTTCATAAATCAATCCCACCCCTTAGACTGTATGAGTAATAGATATAGAACAAAGGGGCAAATTAAAATACTAACATTAAGAACCCCACCGTGGCACAACATCACTATATATACTTGTGAGTTAAATGATACAATATATTGTTCTCACAAAACAAATTTAAAGAAATAAACTTTTCAAAATACGAACAGTTTAACAAAGAAGTCATATCCTTGAATTTGGACAACGATGTATGTAAAATTGCCTACATGTTTCAAAAGATTTCTGCTTATCGTATGGTGGGTATAATGGAATGTTAAGAATTTTATAACATAAGTGTAATTAATTTTATTAAAATCATTGTATGTAATGAAATAATGAAATAAAATTAAAATATATTCGTGTTTATATATATATATATATATTTATCTATTCACTCTACAATACTTTTGTATGTCTTAACTAAACTCGTATCTCACTCACCGGGTAAACCGGTTTTCGAATTTTTACGAATAATAAAAATTCCGTAAAATTTTTGACTTTTATTAAATATCTATGGAACTACAAAAATAACACTAACTTTAATATATTCCATACATATAAAACCAAATAAAATATGTAACTTAAATCTATATCATATGTAAATTAATCATTTAGTAATTTTCTTCAGGAAATATGTAATAAACATTAAAGAACTTAGTTTATCGTTTTAGTATATCAAATTGTTATAACATATCTGATTTCATCGATTTTATAGCTCACTCAAATTTTAAAAGTTCGGCACTTATTGAAATAATTTTTAAATGCGTATATAGTAAGCAAAACTAAAGGCTTTCGAATTTTATATTTTGGTAGAGATAGTGATGGTCACCAATTTGTGGAGTGCGAGGAAAAGTCCATGGAATCATCGTTTCTCACCATGTCTTCTTATCTGGTGTCTTCCGGTGTTCATATATGTATTGCTATGTATGTAGGAGGGTGGTATTATTTGTGGCAAACAAACTAAGAAAGACACAAAATAGTAAGACTATTTACTTACACTTGGAATATTCACAGATTTATTTAGGAATATTTGAGATTTACAGAGTGCGATTACAATACAATACTAAGTAGTTAATTGAGATGGTAAAGCTAGACACGTGCATCATTAAAAAAGGCAGCAATATTTAAAAAAATTAATGCAGTCATCGAGGAATGCTAATTTATAATGTACTGAAATCGAGATTTTATAGGAAACATTGCAAAAGAAACATAATTTTGGAAGTCCTCGGTGAATGCATTAATTAAAGACATTTTATATATTTTTTTATATTGCTGTCTTTGTTTTTATATCTCACACATCTTCTTCTATAGTATCTTCCGGTGTCCATATACATGTCGTGATGTATGTGGGAGTGTACTTGCAATGTGTGGCAAGCAAGCAAGAAAGGCTTACCTAATGTAGTAAGATTAAGGAATATGTATACACAGTTGGTATATTCACATATTTATTTCTGATGACTCAATATTTAGAGGGTGAGATTACTATATAGATGTTACAAGTTAGTTGAGATTATAAAGCTAAGCGCGTCTAAGCGGTCGAATGCCCAAAAAAAGACGATACGGACATTACGGACCCGTGCCGACTTCGTTTTCTTCTTTAATGATACCACTTGTCGGACTTGTTGGTAAGAGCTGTGATTAGTCAAACTCTGTCGAATTAGTACCTATTCATACTGTAGGCCTCTGATCACCACAAATATATCCAAAAATTTCCCGAATTCAAGTTTTTCAGGTAGTGAATGAAGAATTTACATTGAAATTTTCAGGAAATTGTGTTACGAGATTTTTCGCAATATTCCTGTACACCAGCGTAACTCTATTATAGCATTGATGCGGATCAAGCGATTGACTCGGAGATATTTATTTCAGGAATGTGTGAAATTCCACCCTCTGCGGGATAGGCATGCATGAATGATTTCCGATACGTGACGTCACAACTGACACCGCCGTCTGCCTTCAATTTAGTCCGAAGTTGCATCACAAAGTTCCTCGCCCCCTCCCCCGCCCCAAACAATAACAAGGCGGGCCCGCCCAGCGGGTGGGCGGGGTGGGCGGGGCTAATGCCGCCCGCATTGAGTTTGATTAATTAATCACAGGTTTTTGCAGGCCGGCATCACCCGCCTGCAGCCTGCCGGCCGGGGCAGGGGCGGGCCACCGGGCCCAGCTGCCGGGCTGCACACGCCGCTCGAGCGCACCCACACACGACAATCTTTTTCGTGCTCTTGTAGATCTAGATGGCTGTTGTCTGGATACAGGGTGAAGAGTGCTTAACCAAAAGTACACGACGTAATGCCAATACGAGGGAAGTATTGCGTGTGTAAGAGTTAGAGGAACATTGAAATATTTCTGGTATTCGAGGGATATCTTTTTAAATTATACAATGTTACAGATGTAAGACAAATTTTAATGTTGAGAATTGTTGAATGTGCTTTTTTTCTCTATTCAGTTTCTTAATTACATAAAAAATCATTTTCGCACAATTTTAATTAAGATATATAGGCAATGTCTGGATAAAGGGTGAAGAGAACTAGTTCACAAGATATAGTTCCCATGAGAAAGAAGTATTTCGTATGTAAAAATCAAAGGAATATTCACATCATTTTGGTATTCGTAGGATTTTATTTTTATACAATATTTTATCCTTTAAAATACTTTTTAAAGTATGTGTTAAATATTTCGATGAATGTTCTATAAGCAAGACAAATCCGTATGTAAAGGAATGATGAATATTCTTTTTTTTCCATTCGATTTCTTAATAATATAAAAAAAATACACTTTTTTATATATTTAGATACGTGTTGTCTGGATATCGGGTGAAGAGTACTGAATATACAATCTAATCCCCATTAGAGGGAGATCCTGGATAAGAAAAATATGGATAAGAATCAGAGGAACAATCTCACCTCTTTGGTATTTAAGGGATCTCTTTTTTAAATAAAACAATTTTCAAGATGTAAGAATAATCTTCAAGCTAGCAAGATATTCCTTGTTTTCTCCATTCGGTTTCCTAATTATGTGAAAAATAAACATTCTAGCATTATTTTAGATTTAAATACATGTGTTGTCTGGATACAGGTTGAAGATTACTAATACATACAATTTAATTCCTATAGATCCTATCAATCTAGATTAATTTGAAGAAGAATTTGGTTAAAACTCTTGCTTGGAGTGTGCTGTTGTTTGGCAGCGAAATATGGACCATCGACCAGAGCATGTCCGGGAGGCTAGTGGCCTTCAAGGTCTGGTAATACAGGCGCATGGTGAGGATCCATGGTCCAATACATCCGAAACGACGAGGTGTTGAGAAGGGTGGACGAAAAGAGGCGGCTCCTGAGCAGAATCGCCCAACAACGAGTGAATTGGATAGGCTATAACATAAGGCACCCAGGTCAGGCCTGCTTTTACCATCGTCGAGGGAAATATTGAAGGTGATAATCGTAGAGGCCGCCCGAGATCAAGCTACATAGGCCAGGTTATCGAAGATGTGCGCTGTAGCACCTACCAAGAAATGAAGAGGCTGGCAGGTGACAGAGATGAGTGGAGAGATGGAGTGCTTGGTGCAGAGCAATCCTAGGACTGTGATTCAAAAAAAAATTCTCACACGAATGAGTGTTGCAAGTGTGAGAATCAGAATATAATTTACACCACAAACCGGGATTTGATATTACAAAACATGTCCAGAATATTTAGAGTATGTTCAAAATTTTCAAGAACACAACCTTGGATTTTATAGCCTATCATACTTTTATACATAGTCTATCATGGGGGGAATCGGTTCATAACCTACTTTCCTATATAAAAAATAGCTTCTTCTCTATGAGACAACTATAATATATCTAGGTACAAAATGCATCTATGGAGGGGATCAGCATATTTTTTTGCATGGATTTGTGGGAAACCGAATCGCCTCTGAAAAATTGTCGATTGTTTTCGTAAATTTCAGTATTCACCTTGGTTTACTTGCTTGGAAAAGGTCAAGCAGTTTTGAAGTATAGTCCGTCTAACTTATCTGAAGAATGGCCAAATTTGGAACTAACGACGCCATATTGGATTATCTACAGCTGACAGACCTTTGACAGACTTTGTTTACAGAGGGGTTCACGACTGTTTCGATAGTTTTTTAAGAAAATTTTAGATTGTCACCATACCAAAAACCATTAAAAGCGGTGTTGGGGAAACAATCTTGAAAATGCACACGTTTTTTGAAGAGGAACAATGTCTAAAAGCCCCAATAATACAGTTTGATTTTGTTCATAGACTTATTGCCGCCACTTCAGGTTAGTGCTGCCATGCACTTATAATGATTTTCCCATACTTAATTGTTTTATTTTACTATTATACAATTTCTTCAGGAATTTCTAAATCGGAAATTTACAAAATAGTTAAAGAAGGTAAAGCTGGTGGCTAAAGATCGTGGAAATTGGCATTAAAATATCAACACCCGGATAAAAAGAACAAGGATAAGTGGATAAATTGATTTAGAAGCCGTAAGATGAGAAAAGTTTTAGAACATATTTTATTCGATAATTTTTTACATAGAATTTTTATTATTTATACTTTTTATTACATAATTCATTAACGAGTTCATTTGTATAAACATCTTTTTTCAGAAATAAACTTTTTTATTTATGCACATTAAAGACTGGTTGCATCAACTTACTTTATAGCAATAGTTCATTTAAAGCATAGATTTTTACGAGAGCGAGTTATTTGATCGATGGAAAATGCAAAATATCTATGCTTTGAATGAAAGATTACTATAAACCAAATTGATACAACGGCCCTAAACCGATTGATATCCTTAGGTGTTACTGGTTGGTGGTCATGATCATTAGGTATGAGACACCGAATAAAACCGGCGCCACACTGCGCGGATCTTCCGCCGCGTCTCTTCTGTCGTGGAACATCGCTACATTTCTTTCCATACAATATGCGCTTATTAAACACACTACGCGGATGATCGGTCGATCTATTTGCTTTGCCGATTTGGCGCAACGGAAAAGACGCGGCGGAAGATCTGCGTAATGTGGCTCCGGCCTAAAAGAATTATTATTGTTTGTTTTTTTCTTGTTGTATTTTTCTTTGATTTTGAAAACACGCCATTTTATGACGTTGTGTATTTTACGAATGTATATTTTGATAAATTTATTTGTACGTTAGTTTACATTTTTTGGTTTTTATCGTGTCGTATACTGCTTAATAACTTGTTTAAGAAAAAACAAATTTGCATAAAATTCCCTACAAATGAGATAATTTTTAGACTATGGGCAGTACCACAACGATTGGGACGCCCTCCTTTATTCTCCAGATAAGTTGGACGGACTATACATAATTTTGTAATAACATTTTTTAGTTATACAAATATGCTTTCTTTCATTATTTGTACTATTGCATTTATTTGGACTACGTCAATAGATTTTTTTACTTTAAATTTTTATTTAAACTTATACTTTAATTTATTAAAAAAAAAATTAAAACTGTGTTGGATGATTCATTTGCTTTCTAAATTTATAAAAGTAATATTGCCACCCAAATAGGATCTATCTTCCATAAAGATTTGAATAAATAATTAGAAACTAATGTAAAAACAAATTTAAAAGGTAACTGTTTGAAAAAAGGTTCTGGTTTTTTATATTTTTATATTTGTTGTTTACACTTTTTGTAATCTCAATTATAATAATTTCATTGTTTGTCCGTTCGTCCGCCTGTCTTCTATAATTTTTTTATTATTTATTATTTTTTATAAATAAATAAATACTTACTCTTTAGGAACCGACATGTAAGAGTACTATTTTTTTGATGGGTTATTATTATAAATAATCAAATCCTCTTCGCAAATTGTTACCTTTTAAATTTGTTGACATATTATTTCCTTATTATTTATTCAATTCTCTTGAATTTATTTCTATACATCCAATTTTAATTTTTAATATATCTAAGTTGCAACCTGATTTAGGGAACATTGCCTCCAAAACATGTGATTAATAATAATAATGATTTAATTGAATAAACACAAAGTTATTTCGCTATTATTGAAGAATTTTTTTCCTCCAAATTTAATCGAAGCCGTGGCTTCGGAAAAAGGTTCGCCGTCACTGATTTTATTAAGGCTGGCGAGGTCACCACAAGTCTACGTAGATTCGGTTCTACAATATATAGAGAAAGCCGCCAGTACCCAGTATCCATAAAACACGGCCTGTGTTGTGTACACAGAATAAGCTCAATCTTTTTATGTACGTAGGACTGCCGGCATCCGCTTTCGGTTCCGCTTTTTATCCGCCCCGTGTTTATTTTTGCATTTTGTTGTAACGACCGGCCTTCTTTGTGCTTTTAATTGTATCGGTGGGTACTGCCGTAGCGCAGGTAGGTACCTACCCCGCAGGTAGGTACCTCGCGGGTAGGTACCTACCACGCAGGTAGGTACTCCGCAGGTAGGTACTCCGCAGGTAGGTACTCCGCAGGTAGGTACTCCGCAGGTAGGTACCTACCCCGCAGGTAGGTACCGCGCAGGTAGGTACCTACCCCGCAGGTAGGTACAACGCAGGTAGGTACCTACCCCCTTGCGCACAAAGAATATGATTTTGAGAAGGCTCGGCGGCGCTAATGAGATTATTTAGATCATTACAGCAAATCGGTTCGCACGGTCAGATCGATGGTGCTCCAATCAGAATCAGGTACGCGCTCGTTCCCGGAACGCAAGCGTTATATTATATTGCGTTTATTTATTTATTATCGCCCACATAGTCTCTTACGAGAACAATAATACGGTAGTTAATTAGTATTTTGTTTGAGATCTTAATTTCACTGAATTTTTTTATATCACTCATTAAATGTGTTTAACATACAATTTCTCTACTGAGGTCTTCAATCATAACTCAGTTATGAGAAATGTCTGTGCAAATTAAATAAATCAATTTTTCATTTTGTACACACAAAAATATTTAAGCATTTATTTTATTTAAAAAAATTCCAATTAAAAGATTTTTCAAAAGAAAAATCTCTATATAAAAATTACGGACGTTACACGAAGTTACGCGGATGGACGGAAGGGCGGATGGACCGACAGACAAAGAAATTATTATAATTGGGTTATCTTAATGCAATGTGTGGGTCACGCATAGGAAAATTTGAAAGAAAACTATACGCTTTAATGAATCATCAGTTTTATTGGAAATACACAAATTAGACGAATTTAATGTTTTTGTTACATAAATAAATTTTTCAAAACAAGTAATCTCGAAAATTGTTGAATTTGAAAATTGTGACAGTTTACTATTATTGTTCTGTAAGCAGGTAATTATTGAAGGTAAGCAACTATATTTTATTACAAAAAAAAAAGTTTTACCCCCACAGCTTAAACCTGTTCCTAAAGACAATTTTATTTGGAGAACGAATTAAGATAATTACGGAAGTGATTATCGTAATTATGGAAATAATTAAATTTTAAAATACATTTATTTCCAGGTAGAGTAATTGCATCACTACATACTGCAATGGAAATAGATCCGTATTGTAAAAAAACATCAAAAGATATTAATCATTTCAAGTATTTAAATACAAGCAATACTTTAATATTCTTGATCGATTTGGTAGTTACGTCATGGTGCAACATTATTAGTTTATCCCGTTTTAATAATGGGGACTTAATCTAACAGATATGCGGATTTTAAAATATTTCCAAACTTGAAACTTATTCTTTTTGGTATTTGGATTAGACAGGATATGCACATAGAATATATGATTGAAAAATACTGTGATCCTGATGAGAAATAAGGATGCGAGTGGAATTGGACCAAGGAGCCTTCAAATGTTTTCTTTGTAGTTCAACTGTCGAATGGGTCACGAATTTAATATGTAGCACTGAATTACTTGTATGCATGCGAGACTTGGCGCTTTTTCATAAACTAATATTTTTACTCCATTTGTTTTTAATCTGTTTACGTCCAAGTCTTTCATTCAAAACCTTCTTCCATTCAAGTAAAGAAAGGTAAATATCTTTATACAGGGATATTTGTAAAACATTAATAACCTTGCAGGACTATATTCCTGCCTTGATTATGAGTCGAAAATGTTCAAGCTATTATGACCTAATATCAATAGTTATGGAGATATGCGACATCAAAGTTTGCATTTTTTTTTCAATATTTCTGACATATTTTTTGTAAAACGTTGGACTATCATTACAGTAACTCATATCGATTACGAAAAATTCATTCGTTTCAATACAAGTTAAATAAAGTGATAAAAACCCTGAAAAAATTCCAATTGGAATGTTTTCCAACTGGAATTCAAAGGTTTTTATTTTTTTATTTGACTTGTATTAAAGGGAATGAATTTTTCATATTCGATATAAGTTACTGTAATGATAGTCCAACGTTGTACAAAAAATAATTCAGAAATATTGAAAAAAAAATGCAATCTTTGATGTCGCATATCTCTTTAACTACTGATATTAGGTCATAATAGCTTGCACATTTTCGACTCAAAATCCAGGCAGGAATATAGTCCTGCGAGGTTATTAATGTTTTACAAATAACCCTGCATAAAGATATGAATAACAAGCCGACTTGGATGCATTTTATTATTTGCATACTGATTCTTCAGTTCCGATACTCACATGCATACTTAAATCTTCGATTGTTCTTCTGAATGATTGAAATGAAAAGTCACCTAAAATTTATAAAAATACTGCATCCAGATAAAGATGTAGGTGTTCGTAGATACAAGAATCTAGTCTAATCTTAAATATGGATACTGTAACGATTAAATGGTAACAGTGAAAATAAAAACTAATTCGTACGCCATGTTTGTACGATCAAAGAACATGTGGGCTGGGAGTGGATTAACCCCCATTACAGGAGCTGTATAGATGAAGATCAGATAACGGTTTCAACTTTGCATAGTGTTTGCTCACACAAGACGTGGCAAGATCCTTCGTTGATCTGCGATGAATATGAGAAATAAAAATTACGTTAAATATAAATTTTTATGAGCATTATTGTTTGCATTCGAAAGGTATCCATATTTTATTTCTAGGATTCTAGGAGTTTATCCAAATATACCATTGCATTTCATATACCTTTCATACCATATACCGCTACGTCTCATTTGTATGTATATTTTTAATATGGCATTGTTATTGCACTATTCAAACCCAATGTAATAATTGGGAGTAGTGGGTGTGTAGTCACATTGTGGTGAACATATGAGATGAGATTGGGTGTGTAGTCACATTGTGGTGAACATATGAGATGAGATTGGGTGTGTAGTCACATTGTGGTGAACATATGAGATGAGATTGGGTGTGTAGTCACATTGTGGTGAACATATGAGATGAGATTTGGTGTGTAGTCACATTGTGGCGAACATATTTGATGAGTATAGGGTAAGTAGTCACATTGTAGTGAACATATGAGATGAATATTTTTTGTAAAAGATCTGGTCACCATATTTGTTAGGTAATCTACCTTGTTTATTCTGTGCTTATGTTGTGTCATCGAATTGTCAACGCTCTGTACAATTTTAAATAAAACATAGTTTCCAAACATATCACGGTGCGATAAAGAATCAGATCATAATAATTTATCTAGAACTTTGATAATATTGTCACGAGATTGTCGTATCGAAGTTTCTCGAAATTTCCGCATGAAAAGTTATTTGTGACCCTATCAATCCAGCTTATTTTTAGAAGCCGTCTGTACTTCCATATCAAGAATACAGCAAGTCACCTTTACAGCATTGTTTTAGTGAGCATTAACAATTCCATTCCATATAAAAGTAAAGGCAACGCATAGCATCGTATCATTCTCATTCGCAAATTTATGGCTGTCGAAAACATTATCATCCGGAAGAACGGAGCTCTGGCTTGCTCTATACGAAATTTAATTTTCATAGAACCGTCCCGGTTATCTATAAAAAATATCTTTAATAAAACTGTATTATATAATATAAAATATATAATAATAATTTAAAATTAAACCCAAGGAGAGTAATAACAGTTTTATTGCATTATTTTTGTTAATTTTTATTTTTAATACTTATAAGACAAGAGATACAAGATTTTTTCTTAATTTTCTTTACGGGTGAGATATATTAAATTAAATAATTAAGAAAAATAGTGAAAAATAGAAATTTAATCTTCAATAATACCGCTTCATAATTTCTTAAAAAATCTGAGATTTAATCCAACGCACAAAATTTTCGGGTGTTTTCTAATAATACTGGAAAAATATATCCGAAATCCTATTTTATTGATTGTATGCATCAGGTGTAAAGCAAGTTATATATTTACTCCTTTTCTTTTAACTCGTAGCGTCTGCTTGTCTACTTGTCGTCTTGTCTGCATGCTTGACCAAAAAACTTTGGATCGATTTTTAACCCTTTTCCCGTTATCCAATCGAGCTGAAACTTTGCAAGTAGACTCCTGTCGACGGTCAGGAAGATCTATCAAATTTTACTTAAAAAAATTAATAATTATAGTATAATTTCGGATTATTAGAAATTTTAATGGTTTTTTTCAAATTGAAATCATTACCAAAGTCTGATTACTAGCAACGGCGGCCCGATAATGTCGCGAATATTTTCTAAATTTGAATTACTCCGTCGGTATACATAATAGGTACTTCACTACGAATTTCGAAAATCTAAATTGACTGACAAATGTTTTTAGAATTTAATTTTCAAAGCATGAAGTGTCTTATCAAAGCTCAAAACATCTGACATTTTTAGAAATATATTAAATTACTGTAAGTTTAGTGTTATGTTATATGTTTTAATTCGTCTTTAATTGTTGTTATATTTTACAAAGAAACGAAGTATAATAAAAACTTGGTTTTTATGGGTTAGTTTTTTTATTAAATAGCTTTAAAATGTCAAAACCACAGTTGTTCTCACCTGATACAAACTTATTGTGAGTCAACGGAAAAAAATACAGACAATCGGAAGTGCAACGAACGATGCAATCAGGAGGGCTCTAAGAAAACCAAGAAATATTGAGGTTACCGGAGGCGTATTTTTATTTTCTTTTGTTTAAGACCATCTTTAAGGCTTCGTTATTGGGTGTACTTCACAATAGACTTTCTTCCAGGAATAATATAATATCGTAATGATACAATGGCGTACTTTCAAATATCACAATTTTCATTTAAATTATTTGGCTTTAACTTTGAAGACAGCCTGTAATAATGAGTTATTTTTGTAAAACTTGAGTAATACATTTATTTACACAGCTAAAATCCGAATTCACTTCCTAGTAAGTTCACAATAAATTCAGGGTGATTTGTTTCAGTAATTGGAATGTTGAAGTTAAAAAAACAATGTCATATAAAAATCTAAACAAATTAAATTAATCCCTCAGGAAGGTATTATATACCTACTGAAAATGTTTATATATTGAAAAAAAAAGTTAAAATCAGAGACTCAAATTATGAATATTATTTTACTGTCAAAATTTCCTATTTCAATTGTCCTAAATTTTTCTAAACATTAAATGATAACTGTGAATAATTTAATTCGTTTTAATCGGTAAAGCAGATTCTATTTGCACGCGTTAGGCAACTTATTTGTGTAAAACAACACAACCGCTGGAAGTGACTATCTTCTATGTCAAAATATTTAAAAGAATCTTTGAATAGAAGTTTAAGGGAGGTTATAGGTGAATTTCTTTCGAAAAGATTAATTTAATTTGTTTAAGTTATCATAGAATGATCTTTTGAAAAATCTAAAACATAAAATGTTTGGATAATAATTATTATTTTCACATCATGATTATGATTTGTTGTTGTTCTACTGTTAGACATTGATTCTGTGCTTAACATAAACTGAAAAATAATATTCATTTTGTAAAAATGATCAAACTTAAATACCTTTTATGCATAAATACGTACATATAAATAATAAAATAGAGTAATTAAATAAACAATTGTCCCAAATTATTCCTCTCTTGCAAATTTAAAGTATGAAAATGGTGTTATCCCATTTATTTATGTAAGCGTAAATTATTTTTTAAATTGTCAAGATATCTGTAATGTCAGTATTTTTATTTGTGGACATTTTGACTTATAAATAATATTTCAACACTTTGAATAAAAATGTAGACGTGAAGTATTTATTTTATATAATATTGTCACGGGATGTGACTAAAACAATTTAATGTTTAATCTACTACCAAAATAAGTCACTGGACAAGAGTTGAATTGATATACCGTTCTTAATTTTATAGTAAATAATTTTCTACAGAATACTTCACACACTAATTAATGCTGTTTCTATTGCTTAGATCACTTCTGGTAAATTCCGTTCAATACTCGCACGAAGAAAAACTTCTCGTCCCGCTAAGTACGTCCTTTATTCACTGTCGCTATAGTATATGCTGGTCACACTGCGCTCGCTCTGTCGGTAGTATCGCGTGTGAATGATCACACTGGTTCCACTGGGATGTCGCACGCGTTATCGTCACGAATTATGACCCCACATTGCGTGACGCCTTTGACAGATAAATTCTTTCGAGATCCTTCGAGAGACTTACTAGAGATTGCGAGAGGGTTGCAGAACGTTCTAGACGATTCCAAAGTAGTGGTGTAATGGAATATTTGATCGTAAAATATTAATTTCATCAAAACTGACAAAATGTGCAATGTTATAGAGTATTTTATTTTTATTTATCTTAATTATTTAGTTCCACATATAATGTTATGTGGGCTAATATATGATTTCACTTAGACATATTGCATCTCATCTAATCATTTAAAAGTTCTTATAATAAAATTTTTGCACTCCAGTTTAAACCTCCTCATATT
Source organism: Agrypnia vestita (assembly GCA_016648135.1). NCBI lineage: Eukaryota > Metazoa > Arthropoda > Insecta > Trichoptera > Phryganeidae > Agrypnia > Agrypnia vestita. The sequence goes on along the minus strand of JADDOH010001078.1, from coordinate 77,190 downwards.
CTCCATTTTTTGAATTTCCTTTGGCAGGCTATCGAAGATTTTTATACCTTTATACATCATACAATTTTGTGAGATGTTTTTCTTTTTCTTTGGTAGTATTATGTTGTCGCTTCCTTTTTTATTGTAGGAATGAAAATCCTTATTCAGCTTCATCCTGTCATCAAAGTATTTGGGTACTAATCCATGTTTAATTTTAAATATTTGCACCATTACATTATATATTATTATATATTATTCTTTGATTTACGGTTTCCAGTCCTAGGGCATTCAACAATTTTGTCATTTTAGTTCTCCTATTACACTTCAGTATTATACGCATCGTTCTGTTTTGTACTATTTGTAGTTTCTTTAGCATTCCTTCGTTGCTTATAAATAATATACTGGAACAGTAATCTATGTGCGAGAGAATCATAGTATTGTATATAAATAAATATGTATTTTTATTTATATATCTTCTTATTCTTTCAAGTAAGGACACTTTTTTGCGATTTTCTTCACAACAAATTAAGTATTTTTTGTAAACATTAGTTTTGAATCTATAATTACACCTAGGTATTTTATACTGTCTACGTTTTCTAATAGCTCATTTTCTAGTTTCACATTATATTTGGTTGTTCTTTTTTTGCTTCCAATCATCACACATTTTGTTTTTGAAACATTTCATTTAGGTATAATGATGGTAAAGTGGTAAATTTAAGTATACTGGTGGCGAAAATACGATTTTTATGATAGCGCAAATTAATATACCCGAAGGATCGTTTACAATAACAAATCATTTTTGAAAATGAGCTTCATTTACTGACAATGACATCGAAAAATCTATATTCAAAAATTTTCGTCAATGGCCAATGTTGACGCCGTTCACAACACGTTGACCAGCGTCTACCTACGCAGGATTCAAAAGTGTTACCCAACACAAAAATATATTGACGGTAAGAAAGGTAGTATGCCGCTTCGCGTAATAATATTGCGTAACCAATTACAAAGCGATGAGGGAATCAAATATTAATTACGGCTAAAAGCGTATCGATCTAATGGAGGTTCATTTTTCACAGATAACATCTTGTTTCCTCCGAAGGCAGCGGGGGTTTTGATTTGGAGGAGTGTTCGTGGGATCGGCAGGTCCTGGAACTGGCTGAGTTCGAATCGTCGCACTCATTAACGGCGATAGGCTCGCGCTGAGGCAAACCCTTGTGAATGAGCACCCGTACCGTACGCGTGAGAGCCTTCTTATTTTTTAATGATACGAATGGATGCGAATGTGCAAGGCAAGAAGTAAAAAGGTAATTAATAATATTTAGATCAAATTAAACACGAAAATTCATACCAATATATTTTTGGTATTTTTTGGTTTCAGAACCACCGTTCCTTCTTCACAGTAAGCTACAAACTATAAATAAAAATATGGGCAATTATATTTTTAGCTACTTTTTTTGTGTGTACCTGCCGTACCACATTATTTTTGCTTTGAATATTTGAGTATTTTTGGATATTCGTTTTGAGTATTTGAGAGATTTTAAAATTATTTGTATTTTAAAATAGTATTTTAATTTAAACGTGTAATTCTTAATTGGGGTCTTGAAATAACCATTGCTTGTATTAAGTGTACGTATTATCATTACCGCTGTATATCTCTTTCATTAAAATAAAATAAAATTGGTGTCAGGTGATAAATAAAGAGGTGGATAAATAGGGGGGAGGGGGGGTAATGAATAGATGGGGTAAAAGAGACAGATAGTGTGGTGAAAGGAAATATATTCAATCTTTAGATCTTTTAATTTTCACTGAATATATAATGAATAACTTGTTCACTACCATGTCTCTCGTTTCTTCCATTGTAATCGGATTGGAAAGATGTATGTTGAGAATAAGTGAGAGAAAGAAACTTGACGATTTTGAAATGTGGTGTGAGAGACGTTTGCTTAGAGTACCTTGGACAGAAATAAGCACTGACGCTTTATGTTGACATGAGCTATAAATTAAGCGGTTATAAAATATAAATAAAAAAAATGACAATTATAAGCGGCCAGCGGAATAAATTAAGCATGTACCCACTAGTCGTTTGACAGCGATCAGTGTGATAAGAGATAATAAAGTGTTCACAGATTTGAGAATATTCTAGAAGACAAGTATAAAGTGTTCCATAGGCGAGTGATTTGTGCAAAATTAGTGTGAATGAAAGAATAGTGCTACATAAAATTAAACATTAATTAATTTTAAGCGTTTCATTTGCCTTTCACCATCGCAATCCCGTGGCAATAATTATTTAAAGGATCATCCGTTATATTACGCTATATTCTAATACTTAAAAATAAGTTTATTTACTCAAAAATACTTAGTAGTTCTAAGTATATTGAAGTTGGTATATTTCAGAAAAATTGGCCGTCATGCCAGATCAATAAGGCTACCTGAAAACTGATGATCACGCATTTTAATTAATCGATGATCGCCCTACGTATGGGAGTGGCCAAAATAACATTTACTGAATAAAAACTAGCTGTAACCCGTCAAAAATGACGGAACATTGGTTCGCGTCTTTGGTAATACCTAGTGTATATTTATATTATCTTTTGGATTCTCCGCGGAGAGGCGGCGGTAGCAAGATGCGTTGAGCCGCTGCGTCGGTTTGAGTTTGCTGGCTCGGGGTTCAAGTCCCATCTCTGGCCGTTTAATTTCGTTTTTAGCCGTGAATTTGAACGAAATTGCGGACGCTACACAAAGTTACGGGAACAGACAGACGTACAGACGGACAGATAAACAACGAAATTATTATGTTTGATTTCAAAATTTTCTTACAACTCTACTCTGTGCACTGGTGTTTTGAAGTTTTAATCCAACGATCATTCAATTGGGTGAAAAAATATCAATATATATTATGGATATCGCATAGAGACCCACCGATCGCCACCTTTCCGGGATTGCCAGAGGATACTTCTCTGTACTCGTTCCTCTGACATTCTTAGGACATGTCCAAGCCACCTCAATTTTAATTTTTATATATGTAGGATCAATTTGGAATGACCTCCCAGAATTCTGAAATGGAGACCTTAGGAGAATAAAAGAGGCACCGGAAGACCTCAAAAGAGATGGGTCGATGATATAGCCGCTGTGGGGGGAAAGAAATGGGTACAATTAGCAAACAACAAGGGAGGATGGAAAGGGAAGGAAGAGGCCTATATCCAGCAGTGGAGAGAAGAAGGCTGATGAAGAAGAAGAAGAAGTAGCATCAATTCATGTTTAAAATGTTATTTTATTAATTAAATTTTTGTTGCAAATTAAACTCGTAATTTTACTACCCTGCTTTTTTTAAAATTAATAACTTGAGATATTATACAATTTGAATGAGAAATGCGGGTAGGAGCTTCGCAAAATGTAGGTTTATCGCCCTGCTGAACCTATGCACCCTCCGCCCGCGGCCCGAGGGATCACCTGCGCCTGCCGCGGTCAAGGTGTACTCGCCGACCAGGCCTTAGCGTGTCCGAAATGTCGGTCTAATTGGCCGGCAAATCAATAATCGTTTTTTTTTTAATTCAGATATTTAATTTTTTTTAAATATATATTATCACGACTCTTGGCTTTGGAAGACAAATCAAAACACAGAAAAATAATTATCGACTTAATAAATTGACAAAGTCACGAATTCACACTATTTCGCAATTTAACAATCGCCTATAAACATGGCTCAATGAGACATATATAATATATATTGATTAATGATGTACCTGGGACAAAATCCAGTAATGTGTTCAGAAAAATTTGGACAAACTCAAAATATCACTTTATTATCGCTGGATAAAACTTATTTACTCTTGCTAGAATATTCCGTTAATCGCTCACTTATCGGCAGGAACTCGCCCGATATTTCGCTTAAATTAATCTGCGGTTCATTGGTGTCACAAACGCGTTGGTTATCCCGATTGCGATATTAGCGACAAACCGCAAACCGCTCTGTCGCTAATATCGCATCGGTAGAAACGTCAAAATACTCGACTTGTGGATTGAAAGTAACAAATCAACTTTGGCCAATCACTCACTACATCTAATCTTCTCTTCCTCCACCTCTACTTTGACTTTTACCTCCTCACTCTTTTCTCCCTATCCCATTTTACTTTAATATCATTTTGTTGATTACTGTAATATATTCTCATAGCTTTCAAATATTCCCTTAGTACCTACTTAATTTAAAACGCCTTCAACATCTGCGAATCTTTATAATAGGTTTATAATAAGATTAGATTTACATAATTTCCTAAGATCTTCATTCTTAACTCTATCATAAATTAATTAACCATACATACGTCATACCTACATGGAAAGGGAACTAATTTTAAGGGGAAATAATTAATGTTGTCTATACTAATTATTATACAGAGGTTAAGCTTGTAAGTTTGGATCTAGGAGGTAATCCGAAACTCATCCGATTTCAAAAACTAATTCACCAATATTTAGAATGGACCTTCAAGGTGGGCACAATTATTATATTATTCCGTTAAAATAAAACAGGTCGAGTGAATGCGTTTCTTATAAACGCTGCCTTAACTGTAAGAGATAATGAAATCTTTCTATAACAAAGTTGTAAACACTAAGAAGACCTGTAAAAAAGTCCACAACAACATATATCTGTATGTTAAGGTTAAATGACAAATTGATAAATTATGACTAAAAGATAGGTATATTTTAAATTAATTTAAATCTATCGGGGTAATTTAAGTTGTTAATGCTAAATTCTTAAAATAAAATATAAAAAAATCACTTTGTTTTCACCTCTTTATTAGATATAAAGTCTACATATTTCGAGAACCATGTTCTCTGATTCATGTTCAGGATTGTTTGTGTACTAAAATTGAAATATAAATTAACTATGCAAGTATATTACGGGGAAGAAGAAGGTGAGGAGGGGGGGGGGGTCGGAGGCGTTAAGTAGGTAATGTCATTGGAAGGGGATGGAATTTTAAGTGGAAATATATTCAATAGTGGGTTGGGCACAAATTTTGTTTGGTTATTTATTATGTTTGAATTAATATTGACACTTTTCTTAATTTCAAGTATTTCTAGATTATTTACCTGTGGGATCTTATAACTAGTATGTAAAATAATGTTAAATCCGTATTAAATATATCAACATTGCTAGTTAAAGTTTTGATATTTTCTTTAATCCTAATTTCAAAATTTCTTTACCCCTAATTTCAAAGTTTAATTCTAATTTCAACGTTGAATTCTTATCTTACCCTTAATTCAAAATTAAATTCTTACCAAAATAAATGTACTTATCGTCAGGGAATTTTATGTAAATAAAAATTGTCTTTTACACGAAATTTTTTGGACGATTTTTAAATGCTATTTGAATACTAAAGATTTTTGAGAAAAACGAAAATCCGGAGAATTTTTTGATCGAAGCTATTATCAAATGCCTCCCTTTTCCTGGACTCTTATTAAGGGTCTGAAATATATTTAAAAAATATATTAAACCATTATTTTTTTTCCTTTCTACAAAACTATTATATTGAAACATCTCGTTCAAAGAGCAGGCTGCATACATGACTAGGTATGTTAATTTATTCCCAGGTGCCCGGGACACGTGCAAATCTACCGGCCACACAGATTCAAAGCGCTTCAGGAGGGAACACTGCACGGCACGTGTAACTTGAAATGCGAAGATGTCAGTAAACAATTGCAGTTCCAATTCGATGATTAGATTCAAATGTCGGGGATGTGACTTAAAATGTAATGTCTTCAAAAGGAGCAAAACAATTTTGTGGCGACTTATTAATATAATCAATAATAATGAACTTTGTTTTCACCACTTCTGTATTGAAAAATATCAATATGTCATTGTTTCAGTGCCCATGGCCTCCCCCTTAAATTTGTTTTCATGTTAGTAGGTATACTTCGATTATTTTATTTAATTTGTTAGTATACAACTGTATTCTGACGAAGAAGCCATGGGTTCTGAAACATGTTGATATTTTTCCATACATAAGTGGTGAAAACAAAGTTCATTTTTATTAATTATATTAAAATTTAATGATTTTAAATCAAGAAAATGTGCATTATCAGGTGTGGTCGTGGATTAAGGGGTTACACCACCCTAAAATTTAAAAATCGTTTTTTTTTATTTTGTCCTTTAGTTGAAGTTCTCAAAATAATGTGAGTCCTAACACATAAAAAAATTCCAAAATTTGCCTAGTTATAGCAATCAGAAGTTTGCGTAGTAGGTGATTTTTTAAACAAATTTCTTACTTTTTGCGTTTTTTGGAGTAAATACACCAAAAACTATTTTTCCAAGATTTAAAATATTATTTAGAAAACGCCTCAAAGATCATTTTTTTTATAATTTTGCGTACATCTTAATAATAATATTATCTACGATGCAGCAACGATTTGTGTGATAAAATACGCCGTTTGCTTGTTATGAAATTTTGACCCTTTTTTTCAGAAAAAGCCGATCTCTTTCGCGATATTTATGTCAAAGATATTAATTAAATTATTTAACAAAAAAATAATTAACTCTTTACTTTCACTCAAACCCTGGTGACATGATTATCTTCACCCCACTTTTGTTGGACTTGGAACTTTGCGGGACAGCACACAACTCAGTCATTCTGAAATCTTTAACACGTTTTTTTTAATGAAAAGTAGTCAGTAATGTATGTACACGGACAGACATTTCATTTCAATCGGAAATATATTTTACAAGTCACGGCGTCCCGAACATGACTGAGCGCGCCAATTCGTTATCAACTACGATGTAATATAAAACATCAGAAAGTCAGGCCGGGAGACCACCCAGGGCAGAGCATTCGCACGCGGAGAATCAGTCTTCACCTACAAATCCCGCTGTCTCCCGCTGCAATCCTCCAGTCTGTCACCCGCAGTATTTGGTCCGCATCCCTTCTGACCTCGTCTTTTCATCGCAGCCAAGGTCTGCTGACTCTTCTTCTTCCACCCAGATATCCCTCGAGGATTCTCCTGGGCACCAACGATGACGGCATTCTCTGCATATGCACCTTCGTAATCTTGACCATTTGACTCGACTTTTGAGAATCTACTCCCTTAAATGGAACAGGAAGAGGTGTACAAGAATAACGTCCCTCCCCACACGTGGCTCGCTTTTGACACCTCTCGCATTACAAATATTTTCACCCCCTCCGCGCGCGAAACAGAACAATGGCGGTGCAGGAGCGGAGAGACAGATACGCGATCTTTGTGCAGAGTGAATGCGCAGTCATTAACACATACAAGCCACTTGCAGCGAGAACGCAGCGGGTGCGTGGTGCACACACAACATAAATAATGGCGCGGGCGGAGATGACGTCATCGCAGCCTCCCTCATCTCGCAGAGTATCATCTGTATCATCTATTCAGGGGTACAAAACTAAAATGGTCACCTGGTCTTGGTCACCGAGCTGCAAATCATTATTCCTTTGGCGAGTTATGTATAGGTTATGTGTATTAGTACGTTTTCTGAGAGGAAGAGTATGTCCACCCCTCTAGAGACAGATTCTACCTGTCGACAGGTGTCGTGTATCGTATGAGTGCGCGTGTAATGTGTGAAATACGGTGTGTGAATTATACTCACGAATAACAAGTTTACAAAGACGGCATGGAGTAAAATAATTTTTTTTTATTAAAAACATCTTAAATATTATTTAAAAAAAAAATTCCAAAGTGTGAAATGTGCCAATAAATGACGTAATTATAAAACAGAATACCTTTGGCAGCGGCGTCAGGTTATCGCCCTAAAAAAATTGCAGTCTAGAATATACATTCTGATATAAATGAATAATGAAAACCCACATTTTTGTAAAAAAAAAGACGCCGAAGTTTGTATTCGCAGTGAATGTCCAGCCTTAAGTCTTCTAGCTGAATTTACAAATAACCTAAATATGCCAGAAAACTTATTTGTAATAATCGCGTATTTATAAACACCAGAGAATATCAGATCTTTATAAATACTCTGTGTCTCAGGACTATTAATGTACTGAAACTATTGATCAAATATATATAGATTTGGTTATAATGGGAGGGGGTTGGAGGGGGCGTGGTTACAATTACCCACGTACAAAGTAATTATAATTGGAAAAGGAACACAAAACATTATTGCCGACACCAACATAGTTGTGATCCGAAATAAAATAAATGTAAATATTTTTTAAATTGTTGAGAACACCACCTCAGTAGCTCCTGTTATCTCGGATGCTGTGCGGCAGATAAGCATCTGGCGCCATGATTGCTAGAAATGTCTCCCGAGTACCTGATGCATCATTTTCTTTGTGTGGCACCTTTATGAGTAGGTAGTTGTCTTTTTGATGCACGCGAACGAAGTAGGCACTATTCAGCGATATTTTTTAGGGTATTTAAAATTTCGCTTTCGATATAAGTGTAAGACTAACGCGCAGACCGTTTGTGGGAGGTTTACAAGGAGCATGATGTGGTATAGCAAAACTCAGGAAACGCAAAACTGGCTAGTGGTATTGGCTAGATTATATTTAAAAAAAATCACATTTTTTTAATATAAAGCGGCTTTGTTGTTGAATACCATGGTTCGTGTATTATAAAAATAATTTTAAGAACATTAAGTATTTATACAAAAATTACGCTTATCCAAAAAAGTTTAAAAAATATATCTGTTAATAATTTTGATTAACAAAACACGATTTTTTTTAAAACTTATTGCGAGCTACAAAAAAGCACTCATTATGTATTTACATAAAAAAATTATCGTTAATATCCATTAAATAAATTTATTTAATGGATTTAACGATAATTAATTTTGTAGACACTTTAAATCCCATAGTTATAACGAAATTTCGATAAAATTATTCAGAAAAATTAATCTAATAAAAATAAAAATATATAATTCTCTGTATAAAAATGTATGCAACTAACGCTACGAGATCGCGATAATAATGATGAGGCACCAAAATACATACAAAATTGCGCAAATAATGATAAGATGTGAAAAAAATTATGAGATATATAAAGAGAAAAAAGCATCGTTATCTACGTAACAACGTCCATCACTAACGCTACCAAGACGCTGCGTAACAGTAGAAGACGCTTACAGCCTTAACTTGCGGCCGAAATATAAGCATAAAGTAAAAGTGTGACATTTTTGATTTTATAGCTGGTCTCCCATAAGTTCAGCCATTCGAAATCTTATTCAAAATGTTGGTTGTTGAAAAACTTCACGTTGGGCTTATGGAAAATAATAAAAACATCATCAAACATGGGTATAAAAGTAAAGGTAGCAATATCAACAAAAAAAAATGTTTTGAATGCAGTCACCGAGGATTGCTTATTTAAAATGTACGGAATTTTTTAAATTTTTATTTATTTATTTAATAATCAACGCCCTTGTGGGCTTTAAAAGTACAAGAAAATTAAAAGAATTTTTATATAGATACTTATATAAAACACGTTTTACAGTAAATAATTAAAAAATAATAATATGAATAAAACAAACATATTTGAGATAAATGAACGGTATAAAATGTAACAATATAAAATAAATTAACAATAGAAATGCACAATATATGTAAACGATGATTAGTATATAGGCAAACAGTAATAATTAGAAACCTTTAACAAATTAATAATAGGGTAAAGATAATTAAACCAATATACCAGATAAATAAGATAAGAAGATTAAATAAACCAAAAAAATTAATATAAAAGATTAAATTAAAACATATTAAAAAGGAAAATGAACAACAATTAGGATACTTTAAAATAAATAAATATATATAATTCATAGGTAACAAAACACAAGTAAAAATTTTGTCTATTATACTCTAATTAATTTATATTGGTATATTCTAAGTCTAATTAATTCTTAAATTCGGGCATGTTCCTACAACAAAAAATGTCTATGAATTCCGAAATTTTTTTTCCAAGGCGATGAAGACGACAAATGATGAAATTATACATTTTATGTATCTTTTCGTTCTAAAATCATGTTTTCTACAAATTAACAGACTGTGTTTCTTATAAAATCTCAAATATTAACAACATTCTGGTTCTCGATGACTGCATTAATTTTTTTGGATATTTTTGGACCTTTGGATATTTTTTGGACCTTTTCTTTTATATTGCACACATATGCTAATTTAACGTACATTTAAAATCTACCTGATTCATGCGGCTAGGAAATTCTTCACTGTCAGAAATCCGCGCCAGTAATGCTTCACTTTGCTTTGCTTTGTTTCGTAGACTGGAATAATTTAATAAAATAAATATCATGCTGACGTCTGATTGGACTGTTTACAGAATAACTTTACATAAAACATGGGTATTTTTATGGGAAGCAATATAAAAAGAGAATTTCAGAGAAACGCAAATCTTGCATCTGTGATAGCATGGAAAGACGCCTGAAAATCGGGGCCTCAAAGTACGAAATACTTGGCTGAAGTACTTGGGGCAATGGTTTGGCCAGTCTACTGCGAAGCCTTTTCGGACCGCAATATACAAAATGATGCTAACCAATATGGTAGACAACGTTTGTTGATCGGATAATGTTGTTTTTATGTTTTGATGTACACAGAAAAAATGGGAAAATACATATGAAACATATATTTTAGTAAAAGTTAGAATAATTTTGTTATATTATGATTGTTAAAAAATTGGGTGCATGTATAACTATTGTCACTAGATTCTAAAACTATAGGAACTGCACGTAATCAAAGATTTCCAGATGTTTTTGAATGAATTGAAAACACCTAGAAACCCGTAGAACAAACGATATATACAAGAAGATTCCAGAAATTGAGGAACTTTATTTTATTTTTAATGAAACACTAACAGAATACATCGTGCAAAATACATAATGGACAATTCATTAATTATTTCAAACTTAACCCAATATTCCAACAAGTGTTTTCGGCCAGCTCTAGCAACTAATGATGCATTTTTCATTAATGCTACAGGAATTGATGAACGTTGCACCGGGTAGTGATAACTTAAGCCAGCTCATATTGGTTGTAAACACGTTTCTCATATTCACAGCGCCAGCGTTATCCCTGTGAGACTTCTATAATTTATCTTAATTCCTTTGTATTAAATTCACCGCCGGTATTGAACGTGGAAAAATCTTGGAAGTTAAAATTAACACACTTCCCGTCATCCGATCGAGCTGAAATTCAGCATCTGAAATCATCTTGATGTTGATGACAATACATTTTTACATTCATTTTAGGGTCACACATATACACAGATACACAAAAAATGCAAAATTATCTCAGATGTTCGGGCAAGTACCTACTTTATGGCACTATTTTAAAATTATTTAAACCATGGACACTTTAGAATTAATCTCTTTATTTAAAGTTGCTTACAACAAAAGTTGGTTGTTATTCTGTGAAAGCTTTCGTTGTATTAAAATGCCAGCTATAATTAACGTAATAATGTAAATACTGAAGGAACGATACTTCCGATTATCTAAAAACTAATTTAGTACTAATGTGTATCAAATGAATCTCTTAGTTAAGAAAACAAAACTACCATAAAATGGATAAAATATATGATTTTTTGGTTAATTTTTATTCGCAAATGCGTTTATGCGACCGAAAATAACTCCCAAATAGTCAATTCCTACTTTTATCAGACATTCACCATCTACCATAGAAGCCGGTGTAATAATGATTGGACACACAAATCGTAAAGGCTCTAGTCAAAAAAAGAACTTATTCTTTCAGGCTGTCTGCGTAGGCCCTTTGTGTCGTAAGGACGAAGCGGCCTCCCCCTCCACGCAAGGTGGTGCAAGCGATGCGACGCCGACGCTTAAGGACGTCGTGTAGACGTCTTTATGGGGGCGTAATTCTGGGCCGTGAGGATACGCCGGCGGTGGTGCGCTCGGAAGGTCTTACACAACCGAGAAGAAAGGGCTCGCGCACCTCCCTTATATCACATGTACTTTGCACCTGCTCAGAACGCGCTCGTTTTACGAACGCGATTTCTAAATCAGTTCACTTTTGAGCCTCATTACTTTTAAAAGTATTTTTTTTTTGGTTATTTAGTTAATATAACTTAAATTGGGACCTTTTGGTAAGGAATGATGATGATACTGCCACGTGTCGTTGCTAGGGAGGAATAAATGAAAACAATGGTAATTTAAAACTTAATTTATTAATCAATTAGAAAGACATACAGAAATATCAGATCCACGAAAAAATATTTGGCTGCTATCGGGATTTGAATCACGTATCTTATCAGATAAGGTCGATATATTCACGGAAATGTATGATGCCGCTATAGCGTAATTAGTAATCGCATCTACCCCGGATAGGAGGAGATCCATGGTACGAATCCCGGTAGCAGCCTAATATTATTTCATGGATTTGATTTTTCTGTATGTCTTCCTAATTGATTGATAAATTTGGTTTTGAATTTCACAGAACTTTGTTCTGAAAAATTGCAACATCTCAATATTTTAACGCTATTTATTAAAAATCACTATTTCGCAATATTTGTAAATTGTAAATAAATACTTTATTATCGCTGGGTAATACGTATTTAATATTCACTAGAACATTCCATTGAGTTCTCGCTCGTAATATTTATTACTCATTTATTTCACCTATTATTCGCTCAATTATTACTACTGCTTTATTTATCACTCCAACTAGCCACCCCGGTCGTCGCTTCGCGGCTTGCGCGTTTTTTGCTCTGAATCCATCTGTCAAGCAAGACAACTACTGCGCTGCGGCGGTGCCGTATTTATACCCGAAAATACTGTCATTTTTGCCTTTCTATAAGATTCTCGTTGCTTTTCGGTTAAACCAGGTATTTATAGACTTTTTTGAAGGTTGTAGATCGCCCTAGATTATTATAGGCCGTTCTCGATGTGTTGTGACAAGTGACATATTACCAAGGGTTCGGACAGTACGTAAATTCTTTCTAGCATCTCGTTACAATACTAAAGATATATTTTATTAACATTTGTTGTCAGTTTTGATGGAATAAATATTTAATAAAATACCTTAATGCACTAATATTGATATAAATCGGTATTTCTCACACACTTTTACTTATTTCCTCATCCAAAGTGTTCAAATATTAAATTTAGTCCACCATTCCGCCTTGATGATAGAAATATTGACATTTGACAAATGTCTTAACATTTTTTATAGAATTTTTAAGCGTACGTAAATATTTTGTCTTAGGATATTACAACGATGTTATTATCTTTGGTGTAGGGGTTATATTACTTATTTGATGTTTGCTAGTTTGATCCTTGTCCCGGTTCCCTTAGGGTTACCAACCCTGGATCACAAGAATGAGTACAGTTTTAAAAAAACGGGAGCCTTGTTTTATGTGTGTGGAGAACATGTTTTATGTACGCAAAATGTAGTGGACATTCAACAGAATACAAATGTCTAGAACGTAACTTTTATTAACAAAAATATAAAATTTTGTAAATTTTAACATGTGATAGATAGTCAAAAAGATTTGAATGAAGTCATCGACTAACATAGAGATCATTTCTCTGCATGTTTAGTACGGCGATCCTGAAAAATAGAAGTCTTCTGTGATAAAAATACAAAAATGATGATGATGAGACTGAGATGAAAATCACGAATAAACCCTTTTGAAGACGTTCCTCCGTATCATCTTGCTGTTCCTTCTTGGTGCAAGGGAAGTTTCGCAACTTGGTCCAGCAATCGGTGGGTGGTTCTTAGCCTACCCGCGTTTCCTTCGACAATGGCAACCGCAGACTGCCATCTCATCTTGCCAGATGCCCAAATTACTGTAGCAGAGAATGTATAATCTAAATGAACGTTTATACACATTACATAAAGATTATACATTTACTCCCTAAAAATGGTGCGATATCTTTTTTACTTTTAACTTTATCACACATAATATTAAGTTTTCTCAATTATTTTTTTAATTTTAAATTTAAGTAACGTTACTAAATCGACCATGACCAACAACATACTGCATCACATATCCACTTCCTATATCACTACCCTGACTCCAAACTCCTCTACCTTTTCCTCGCCTCCCTATTTCCGTATTACTCTAAAAATTCTCCTAGTTACTCATTGCTGTGTTTACTTTTAATTTTTCGCGCCTACTCCACGCATCGGGCTCGAAAATTAAACAATGTCGTTTAAAATTTCGAAAAATCCAAAATTATACTATAATTATTAAAAAAAATTTAAACGAAAATTTGTAAAATCATTTTTATCGTCGCCTGATTCTGCCTGCCAGGTTTCAGCTCGATTGGATAACGGGAAAAGGGTTGAAAATCCATCCAAAGTTTTTTCGGCAGACAAGCCGACTAGCAAACAAACAGACGCTACGAGTTAAAAGAAATAGAGTAAAAATACATTCAACCTCTGAGATTGCTCATAGAGAAGACAACAGAGTATAATATACCTATAATACGCTTAGCTTTTGCATTGCTCAAAAAGCATTTGACTCAGTTGAAAGGTGGGCAATCATCGAAGCACTCCAAAATGCAAAAATAGGTTCTAGATACATACAATTAGTAAACCTTACATATGAAAATGAAATTATGAGTGTTATAATTGACGACGAAACTAGAACTGAGAAAAAAGGTGTCCGACAGGGTGACACAATCTCTTCTAAACTATTCACATTAGCCTTAAAAGATGTGCTTAAGACCCTAAATTGGAATAACAGAGGCGTGAAGATAGATGACACTTACTTAAGTCACCTAAGACTTTCAGACGACTGTAGCAGTAGTTGTAAGTAGTGTTGTAGTTGTATGTGAAAACATTAAAGAACTTAGTATAATGAATAAAGAATTACACGAGGCTTCAAGCAAAATTGGTTTTAATATGAATATATAAAAAACAAAAATTTTGAGTCCAGAGAACAAAATCATCACAATCAATAACAATAATATTATAGTAGATGAATTTAATATAGGTATAAATCTGGGAAACAATATCAAAATGGACAAAGAAAACCGAACAGCAGAATTGCCAAGACGAATAGGAATGAGCTAGGCTGCTGTTGGCTAACTCAAACATATTTTCGACAACAAAGAGATCCCAATTAGCTTAAAAAAGAAAGCACTTGAATCTTGGATATTGCCAGTGATGACGTATGGAGTGGAGAAATGGCCCATACAAAGAAAAGTGTAGAAAAGCTCAAATGCACACAACGATCCATGGAGAGATCCATGCTTAGTGAGATAAAATTAGAAATTATGAAATTAGGTGCAGAACTAGAGTAGTGGATATCATGGATCATGTAGCGAAGCTAAAAAGGCAATAGGCAGGGCAAACTGCAAGGCAAGATGGTTCAAGATGGATTCCCAGAGTTCCGAAATGGAGACCTTGGGAAAGTAGAAGAGGCGTCGGAAGACTTCAAAAGAGATGGGCCGACGATAAAGCCGCTGTGGGGGGGAAGAAATGGCTACGACTAGCAAATAACAAGGAAGAATGGAAGGGTATGGAAGAGGCCTATATCCTGCAGTGGAGAGATGAAGACTGTGGAAGAAGAAGACAAAAACTAAAAAAAGTCTATTATCCAACTTTGGGCTTAATTTACTACGCCTTAAACACCTGTATATCATTGCAATTGATTTATGCAATGTACATAGGGCTTCTGAAAACCCGGGGTTTTGCCGGATCCGTGCCAATATTTTGGAAACCCGGCGGGTTCGGGTCCGGGTTAGGGTCCAAAAATATTAATAAAAATATTCGAAATCTTTTTAAAATGTTTATTGCAAAAAATAATATTTGTGATAAAAAAACAAAGAAAAAAAATGTATACTGGTACACAGCTTTTATTTTAGGTTATTTTTAAAATGTACATTTTAAAATTATAATAATGACATGTAGAAATTAAAAAATATACAAATATGTATGATAAAAAAGAAACAAAGATAAAGAACATATAAGAGTATTTTAATCAGGTAATTTTTTTCATTAATAATTTCTTGTATAATAATATTTTAAGAAAATTAACGCTGTGAGGGACAAATCACCTAATGATGATCAAATAATTTTCGATTCACACTTGCAGTATACAGATACAACGATATACCTTGATTTATCAAAAAGATTATTTATATTAAAAATGCAGAAATGAAAAACAAACGAAACTCGCTGCACGGCAGCTCAGAGTAAACTAATAATATTTTAGATTCAAAGCTTCGACTTTACAAATCTGTTTCCGATTATCGAATATTTTTAACGACTTATGTTTCATTTAAAATTCCTAATACAATAACACAAGAAAACACGAAGGAAGTAATACAATTAAGGTTTAAAATGACTTATTGAGAAAACTTTTTTATGATTGTTTACAAGGTTACTTCTTCAAGGCTTACCACAAGTGAAGCTGGTAGAAATATCGTCGGAGCTCGCTCCGCAAAATTTAAACTAACAGACTATTAACTGAGTTGGCTTGGACATGTGCTCAGAATGCCAGAGGAACGATTACCAAGAAGAATCCTCTTGGCAACCCCGGAGGGAAGACGGCCGGTGGATCGATCCAGATTAAGCTGGGAGAGACAACAAAAAAATGTATTTGAAAACAGAATGGGTCTGGACTGGTTGAATCGAGCAAAAGCAGCACAAGACAGGGTATCATGGAAGCACCTTGTCGAGTCTTTGGTCCACGATCCTACTAGGACAAGGGGAAGAAGATGATGATGGTAAGACTTTATTACAAATTAAAATTAATACATCAAATAAAACCCGAACCCGGCATATTTTGACCCCGGGTTTCGGGTCCGGATTTAAGGGTCATTACTCGACCGGGTCCGGGTCGGATCGAGTCGGGTCCAGACTTAGTGTATGTATTCGGATTAGGATATAATTTTTTTGTCGGTGAATGGAAAAGGTCTGTATTCTCGGGTAATCATTTAAAGTTTTCTGCGTACCTGAGTAATGTTAGCGTATATTTATCCAATTTAAAATTACCAAATGGAGTAAAAATTATTCAGTCTAATAAAAAAACGGGGTTTTTGGGTTTTCGAATTAGCATAGAAAGTTTACAATTATTATTTAAGACGTATTTAATGTCAGGGTCTCCAGTGTTAGAATATCTAACGATGTACAAAGTCAATCAAGATACGCTCAGATGGGGGATATAATAACAACCCAACCGTTGGCCAATTTTAGTCCGCTTACAAGAAATTACTTATACCCGCAGATATCAAAGATAATGTAAATGAAAACTGCATACCTTTAGATTAAATTATTATATTAAACTACAGTTCAAAGAATTCTGTCGATATTATAAAGTGTTCCTCCTCCAAATAAACATTATTGCGTGATGACGAATTGAGTTTCGAAAATACTTTGCCTTTCGACGATATTCCTGAATCAGTATATATGTGTATATAATTTACATACGTAGTTTTGTTGTCAGACACCGAGAATCGTACATTTGTGGTAGCCCTGTTTTAGCAAGTAATTACAGACACGTGTTAGAAACGAATTGTCCAGTCTCAATAAATGACCACGCCTCTTTTGACAAAATCCCTGCAAGTTTCGAAATAATATGGTCTCTATAGTTTGTATATACTCTAAGGGTCCAGAAGCCCTAAATGTACACTGTGCTCTTACATAACAATGATTGAAACTTTTAAGATTCCTTATTAAATAAATACATTCTAATATTTTGCAAACTTTAAGTTAAATCTTACATTGAACGTGTACCTTGAATTTACGAGTAAATTTGAATAATACTAGAGGCATCGTGAAATTGTTATTAACGCCACAAATATGCGATGGTAAAATTTGATGCCTTTAAATGTTGCGAGATAATTTAGAAACCCCGCATTGCAATGGTTATTGAAAATGATACTCATAAACATTTTCTCTAACCCTTTGAATGATTTATTCATTGGTACATAAATTATTCACAACTTTGAAAACCCACATCGCGTATTTGAAAAGCTCTTTGGTTATTGAAAAACAGTTATTAAGACAACGAGGCGTTACTTGACGCATTAAAAATAATTTATTTGTATACAGGGTGGTCCGAAAATAGATATCTCGTATAATTTATTTACATTTTATTACACTGCTTACGATTTTTACATACATAAAATAACATTTTATTGTGTATAATAACAGATCCCCAGCGAAGATAATGTGAGTGTGATTTATTTCAATACAACTTTGTATAGTAGAAATAAACCAACACATGATTTACGCTACATCAGATAACACAGATTACTAGATAAAATATTCACAAATCAACACCCAGGCTGGAGAAAATAATAATTATTTTAACAATATTTTTATTTGTAGGTATGTTCTAAGAACAAAATTAATGGATTTTGTCCCCAAAGGAATGATTAATTAAATAATATTAATTAAAGAAGGCTCACAGAGATGGACCTTTTTATATGAGAAATGTGCATGAAAGTCTTTTTAAATGATGGTCCAGGGCTTACAACCTGGCTGGTTTAAGCGATCACTCCGTAGAATACAACGTTCACCAATTCCATCAACACATTATCAAATTTTGAATGATCTACATATTTTCAAAAGTGAGAATCTTTCGTTTATTTGAATGGAATATGCTGGAGACATCTGTAGTCTTTTCTCATGAACTAGTTAGTATACATATATTTCTGCCCTACTCGCAGTCGAGAAGCCGAAAGTTCCTCAGCCTATGTAACTATAGCGCCTGGTGCTGCCACGTATATTTCGTGATTAACGGAAAATTGCTCGCCAACAATTGCTCGCCCACGTCGTTCGCCCACAATTGCTCGCCAGGAATTTTGCTCGCCACCAGACAACCCAACCTAACCTTTAAAAATTGTTAAAAAGTCCCTTGTCTCCGAACACAGTCAGCAATTTGGTCTTTTTATTTTAAAAATTAAAATCTCGATCGATTCGATCGCCAGTGTCCTCGAAAGCCAGCGCACATATTGGGAATGGCTGATATAGAAAACAGACATTCATATTGATATTATGTAAATTTATAATAGAAATTCACCATAGCGATAATGAGTTCTCAGTTAATTAAGTTAGGGGTGTAAAAAGCGTCACGCACACACGTCCTTTCGCAGGACGCCGCGCTCGCAAAAACTCCACCCTCTTGCGATACGCAATCACTCTACGATTTTTTTTTGCGGTTCGCTAGCAAATTATTTTTTCAAACCCGATGAGTCCTTTGGCCGTTCGCCGCCAGGAATGCTAATTCCATAAGGTTTCGCACGCATCGCCGGGTTAATAACGCGTGGGTGAAACGAAAGAAGCCCGACACGTGAATACGGGATAAAAACCAGCAATCCAATTACATATTGCATTCGCATACGCAACGAGAAATGTCAGTCGTTGACCGGAGGCGTAGTTACAAAACCGCGTTGAATTTGGAGACACGCTCAACGGCTGATTTGACTGCGATCAAGACTTCTTACTTCCCTAAGAAATGAAATAAAGTCATTTTGTATGGAATACAAAAATTCAAAACACTTTTATGATCTATAATATAATATCTTCTTCTTCTTCGGCCTTCACCTCTCCCTGCTGGATATAGGCCACTTCCATACCCTTCTATCCTTCCTTGTTGTTTGCTAGTTGTAGTTGTTTCTCACCCCCCACAGCGGCTCTATCGTCGGCCCATCTCTTCAGAGGTCTTCTAACGCCTCTTTTATTCTCCCAAGGTCTCCACTTCAGAACTCTGAGAGACCATCTTTTAGCATCCTGCCTTGCAACAATGTAATATACTTCACAAGAATATATTTTGTATACATCACAAATTTTTTGAAAATACCAACATTCGGGGCCAATAGTCCCTTCATCTGGATATAACGTAGGTGTACTAAAAAGGAAAAATCGAAGTAATGACATTAACAAATAATTGGACTTTTTAGACCACTGGTCTAAAAAGGAGTTTAAAAAAAAATCATATTTCATATCTTCGATATGATATTTCAGGCGTATTCTAGTGTAATGCTAATAATTCGGAAGAATCTCATCACATATATGAAGGATGTTGCTAAAAACTTTCAATCAAAAAATAGATATCTCATTAGTGACATCTGTGGTTTTTTAAGAGGAAATAAAAAACTTAGGATGCCGGTCGCGCTTATGATTATTACAATATATATACGAAACAGGTTGTAAAATTTAAATATATACCACTTCCAAAAAATTGATAGGCGTGGTATTCTATAGTGGGTGGAAATAATGAGCGTTACAGTGTGTGAAGTGATCACCTAAGCCAGCCGTACAGCCATCGTAAGCCCTATGAACACCCAAAGACTTCCATACCTACTTTCCCATAAAAAAATATAATTTCGTCTCTGTGAGATATCTATAATATATCTTGATTAATGATGTTCCTGTGACATAATCCAGTACTGTGTTCTGAAAAATATTAATTTAGTTTATTCAATTTGTTTTTTGTAAACTAATACACACTTACGTTTCGTATACTCGGTTCCCCATTAATTTATTTACGCACGCATGAGCCAAGATATGATGTGATGCATGTCACTGTAAATTAATATCTAATTTGTATTCATTACCTACTAAATTATAGCAGTCTTGTATTCATATGTTTATATAATTTTCTTATATCCATCCTTATGTTAGGCCAACTCGCGTAGCAACATAATTTTAATCACGTGGGAGCATGTAACAAACAAAATGTGAAAGCGTGCGGTTATCGCATATCTTCTATTGTAGCTGATATTAACATGAATTAAAATTAATTTAATTATTATATATTACTAAAAAAATGGGTCTTATAAAAAGTGTACGAGGGTTCTAAGAACACAATTACTGGATCTTGTCCACAGGGGATACAAATTAATAAGGATGAATGGTAGTGCCTAACAGAGATGAAGCTATTTGCAAAAGAAAGCACGTATAGAAGTTTTTATTGGGCATCCACAGGGCTTGCGACCCGTCTTTAAGGATCGCTTCAGTGATCACTTGATACATTATAACGTTCACGACTCCACCTAAGATCCTAAAAATTGTATTATTTACAATTGCAAATGTATTATTATATAACATAATTTATAAAAAAATTAATCCTTCGCTATGATTCAATAAGAAAAATACGTATGTAGAATGAAATATTGGGAAAATATCTTAATATATTCAAAAGTATTATATTTACATACTCACATGAAAAACCCATCGAAAAAAGGTATACTGTTTATAGCGTAATGAATGGTGCTAGGAAAGTAGTATTCGTTGATGTAATAACGGTACATAATAGAGTTACGATCCCAAAACTGTTTGATGCAAGTCAACTCTAAAGATGGCAAATTAAGAATGAAAGAAGATCGAATGTAATGAAAAATGTTAATCGATTAATTAAATAATAATTTAATAACTGAATGAATGCATAGCCAATTTTAGCACACTGATTAAATTAAAAATGGTTGTTTACGCGTCCATTTGATGTTTATTTGACTTCATTTATTCAGATACATATAAAATTATTGACTGCAGTTCCGAATTTGAGATGGTTTTGTTAAAATCTTCACCGGAGATGTTTCAACTGAATGATCTAGAAATGGTCCCAGCAAAATACGCCACCTGATGGAAATGTCATTTTATTATTGCATGCACATTCATGCGCAACAGTAAATTTTACATTCAGAGCCGAAATACCTGAATTTACATTTGATGGCCTGTGGTTGAACCCATAGCTGTGCGAAACGCTTAACACTTTCACAGACGGATTATTTAGAATACCATAAAAATAATAAATTGATATGAGGAAATTCTATCAAAGTTCTAATATTTCTACTTTTATAATAAATTCACGGGACCTGGCTATGGGAGGGAAATGAAATACTTAAAAACAATTTAAAGATTTTATCAATTTGCCAAAAGTTCACTGGACACGAATTAATTCGGAGCACTGTTCTTAAATTTATAGTTATGAGATGTTTCCAGAATATTTCACACACTTATTACTACACTGCACTAATCACGCTGTTTCTGTTGCTTAGATCTCTTTCGAGAGTATTCCGTTAAATTTTCGCACGCAGGCACTTTGCCCTATATTTGTCTGTTTTATCACTGGAATGTCGCATACCTTAAACATCGGAACAATGACGGGTACCGCCCCGTGTGCGCTAGCCCTTTTATACTAAACACGTAAGTTTCGCGATGCTTCGAGAACGTTCTTTACATTTATAGTGATTCTTCTAAGTTTTTAGTGCCCACAAGAATGCTCCAGTCGATTATAGTTTGCTCCAGAGTGTAATGGAATGTTCCAGAAATTTCGAGAGACTGATAGTGCGCTATTTTTCCAGATTCTAGCATCTCTTTACAATACGTTTGATTAGTAAGAAAAAATTATAAACGCAGTTTTAAAAACATTTCGTAATTAGTAAAACTACCTTTTACATATATGTATTTCTTATTTTATTAAATGTACTAACAAACAATTATGTACGCAAACAAGACAAAAGCACAAACACTTTTTTTATATAATACATAGTGAATAATACTAATGTTATTTTAACCGATGACATACGATTATTTGAGATTTGTATCTGATTGCGTCTATGATTGGCAACTGATTTTTTGCAGTTCGACGGGCAACCATCGCTAATAGACAACAATTATATCTAAGTTATCAATCATCGATACAATTAGATACAAATCCCAAATAACTGAAAAGAACTGCTTGAACCATCACTAATATTAAACATAAAAATAGTTAAAACAACGGTTTAACCATTACTAGTGAACAAAACATGATAAGAGAAAGATAGTCGTTTTGGAAGAAATCTTTTTAAATATTGGTTTGGTGATACAAATCCGGGTTAAATTTGCAATCTATATAGTTTGTATAGTATTTCCGCAATTTTTTAAATACCATATAATTATCTTATTATGAACAAATGAAAAAAAAGTATGTAATTAAATCAACCTTTAAATCAATTTAAAAGCTAATATATGATAAACTTAGCTGACGATTGTTCGAGTGTGTAATACCATAGACAAAATTCTCGGTATAAAGCCCCAAGGATTGCTACTTGGCGGGAGAAAAACGGCGTTGACCTTGAAACCCGCGCATTCCACACTCACGATGCGATATTTTGCCTCGCATATAACTTATTAATCAAATTTGGTACACTATAAATTTTATTCCGAATTTTATTTTAAATTTCTTTACATTAATAAAGTGTATATGTTATCATCAAAATACTTATTATTTATTCTCTATTGTAATTTATAAATTGACTGTAATAATGAAATTACCGAAAAATAATATGTATATAACAAAAGTAAAATTATCGATTTATGAATCGGACGTTATTACCATTTATTTCGGAGCTTACACGTGGCGCTCAAGAATCATAAAACATATTTGAATTATTAGCGTCATACTTTTTAAATAAATAATGTAATCAAAATTCTGTGGCAGGTATTGAAAGTGTTACCGCGATCGAAATAAATATAAAACGCATCAGGGGAGTAGCCGTTTTTTTTATTTCCATGTCCTGGCAATAATGCCATCACAGTGAAGGTATTCCGACAGTGACATATGCAAGTGTAGCAGTGATGTCACTGCTTAATGATTCCGGTCATCCGCCGCCGTTCTCAGGACCCGGGCCCAATCATCGGACAATTCACGAGTATGGTAATCAGAATGATTATATTACAAATGCGAAGATTCCGTGCTATCTCACACATCACTCCTTAGCAGCACCTTTTCGCACTTTTTTTATATAAAAATATACAAGTATCATTAGCAGCTGCGAAAATCTGTTAACTGCAATTTTTATTTTTTATTATTTTTTTTTTATTAAAATTTATTTGGTAAATGTACAAACTTAAGAGTATTCAATATAATTTAATTAATACACATTTATATTACACGCTTAACCACTTTTAAATGAGAATTTATTCTCGTGTTTAAAAGTGGGGGCATTGTCATACACGTATATATCTATTATTAATGAAATCGTTAGTGTAAGACATTAGATTAAATAAGTAAGATATAGAAAAAGAAACATTAGATTAAGTTATAGAAATTAATAATTAAGAAGGTATTGTAATAACATTTAAATGTATATATAAATTGTTTTTGATAAGATTTTTTCATTGCGTTATTGTGATGGTTTTTTGTAGAAGATTTTTCAATTTAGTCTTGAATTTTATATAATTTTTTTCCGTCTTCATTTCATTGGGAAGAGCATTAAAGAATGATACTCCTTGATAAGAGAAATGGTGTTGGGCTGTGCTAGTATTACATTTAGGTATCAAAATATTTCCAGCTGATCTCGGTCTATTACTAAAACATCCAAATGTTCTATTATTGATATACATTTTGTGAATTTGAAGAATCGCAAATTTTTTATAGATATGTCTTTAGCATAGTCAATTCAAATAAATGAAAGATTTTCAGCTTATATAGAGTTTTCAAAATTTGATAATGGTGAATGTTCTTTGCACGAGATTTGTAGAAACAAGAAGAATTCGTCAATTATGTGTAATTACACATAATTGAAGATATCGCAAATCAGTAAAAAACGTGACATTATATTATTCCTGAATATCGATCCTTACGTAAATCCCCGCGAAATCATTCTTGACTTTTAGCGAAGTCGTACCTATCTGCGAAACGTCATGAAATGAGTATTCCTGAGACAAGTGGAATATTCTTGAGTGAAGATTGGTACGAATTATGTTATAGTGTTAGATAAGGTTGTGTTTAGTAACTATGTGTATTTAATCAAATTTAAATTGATTTATAGTATTTAATTTCGTCTTCCACCGTTGCAAAACTGTGATATTCATCCGTATTCTGAAAATAACAATGTCTGGATCTCTAAGATCTTTATCCCAACACTTAATAGACGACAATAAAAATTAAAAATGTCCTGAGCGGATTTTGGAATTCTACGGCTCAAATACACTGTATTAAAAGATGATATAAGAAAGATTGTTTCTTGCAAACGTATTAATCTCTTCATCCACAGCGTTCAGATGAAATATCATGGCTAAACTTGTCATGACCGCGTTCGGCGATACCGCGTATTCAAATCTTCCCATCTTGACATTTGACACATAACAATTTACATCTTTCTCCCTCCCTCTATATCTATATCATGTAGAAACTTACAGAAACAAACACCGACGTAAAGCTATGTCTCGTTTATTTTTAATTTTTATTATCGTGTATTAAGTGTTGGGATAAAGATCTTAAAGATCCAGACACTGTTATTTTCAGAATCGGGCCGAATATGTTTTGCCCAATATAGAAAAAATGCTTACATGATATTGGTTCCAATACTGTCAAATTCAGTATCGGAAAGTCGAAAAGAAAATTGAGAAAATTTAAATATTCTTCTTTCTTGTCATATAGTTGATGACTGAGCAGCGTGGTTCGATGAAACTGTATGAAGTATTTGCCTCCACTGCCTTCGGTTGAGTGCTGCACTTAGTGAGGTGCCGGACATCCCCTTTGTTTATTTTCATCCCTTAATGGAGAGCATCCTCTATCTCGCTAACCCTTTGCGCTCTCAGTGATCACGATGTTCTCAAAGCTGTCACAGTCTCAATATCGCAATATTTAAGAATTACTAAACTATTTGTCAAAGATATATTTATATATATTTTTTTGATATTTTGCGAGAAGAGATGAAAGCTACATAGAATAAACTTTTTGTAGTGAGTGAAGTCAAAGGAAAAAAACAATAGACGTGTCTTTGTTAACGCAGTTAGATCTGCGGAATACTGAGAAAAATAGAAGATTCTTAAGTTCACGATCACCGATAGGATATCACATATTTTCAAAAAATTATCTAGGTTTTTAACAATTTTCAATAACGGTCGACTTAGGATCACCAATTTAAATAGAAATTCAAAACATATTTGATAAGGCGACATAATAGACAAATGTATATAACTCTCAAAATGAAAATTAATTTAATAACTATTAAAAACCTTGAACCTTTGCTGGAGGCACATTTGATTTTCCATATTATGTCAGAAATTCCGCTGCTTCTGTGGACCTAATAAATCGACGCTAGATGTCGTTTGTCAGCCTGCGCACCCGGACTAAAAATGAGACTGCGCCCGCGCCGGCGTGAAGAAACATATTTGAATTTTGCCTTCGAATTTTCGAAAGGAAGAAAACAATTGCTCTCGTTTTTCTTCTGCTGGAATGTGCATTTTTTCGCATCGGATGAACGGGTGTTATAATTGATTAGTAAATTTTGTAATCATATTGTTCCGGAAATTCACCAGTTTATATTCTTTCGCGTGTTATTTGTGACGTGGAAGAACTATCAAAGACTTTTCAAGATATCTGTTTAAAAAGAGCGCCACGAAGATTTTGTGACCAGACGATTTTCGACTGTCTTCGAAGCTGAAGAGCATAGTCTATCACAGGTCAGTGGTCATATTGTGGGCGTATTTGGTTTACTCATGTATGTTTTTCAGAGAGAGGAAACGTAATTTGACATTTTTTTGCATGATTATCGTATTGAGAGGTATTAATTGAATTTTTAATTCACCAAGCGGATGGCTATTTACACGCTGTACGCCTAAACATATACATTGATACAATATTGATGAATGCCGCGAACGGCTGTTGATATTTGAGATTATGCACGCTTGCCATTTGTCTCATAAATAAAACTGGCTGCAGTGTGGAATTATATTTATTCCAAGAAACGAAAAGCTGAGAATGTGTTGTGTTTTAATGACATGTTTGCCCGGCGGGAAATTATTTAAAAGGCGGGCACCAAGTGTCCATGTTCCCATCTGTAATTCGTCCGCATTAGTGTTAAATAATAGAAGCTTCAGTACGGGCAACACGTGTACAAGATACACAGATTTATTTATTTATTTATTTACGGGAAACAAACAGCATAAATAAAAATCAGATTACACATTAATATTAAATAATATAGAGACTATCTTATCTTACAAGTTTTCACAGAATTAACATGTCATTTCAATTTTTTTTTTAAATTTTTTTATATAACATTTACATTAAAAACACAAATTTTATTCATAAATGTTATAAATAAGTTAGAATTTTATAAGCATATATAAACAAGCAAATATTAAGCATTATAAAATCATTCACATCAAAGGTGTAGGAGAATCCTGCTTCGGAATATCCTCTCAGAGACATGGGACAGATAGATATCCATAGTAATATTGTTCAGCATAGCAGTAGCTCTTTTAACAGGCGTAACCATTGGCAGGTTGGTATTGGAATGTGAAACAATCTATGCTGACGCTGTCTTAGGTAATTATCGGGAACATACAAACCAATGATCCGCATAATTTCGGGATAGTAATGTATTAACATAAACAATACCTTAAGTAATACAAAAAAAATAATTAAAAAATTTAAGTTAAGAACAAATCATGAGAGTCAAAGAGTTAAAGGTAAAAGGGTAATCAGTAATGGGTATGTCATGTCAGTAAAGGTTTCTTGATTGTCAAAAAAGTAAATATTACGCAGGGTGTCTCGCAGCTAGCAGCAAAAACTTCGGGGTCGTCTTTTTTATTCAATTTTGAATATAAAATATTCTTTATATATTGGGTGAAATGTCACTACGTTACAATGTATGCGTTTATCGAAAAGCAAATAATACATATGTACGTGTATATTTTTTTCTTTACCATCCACTCCCTGCTCATTCGTTAAGAATATTTTATTTTCAAAAAAAAAGTTTTTGCTTCTGTCCGTCCATCTGTCTGTCCGTAATTTCGTGCGACGTTCATAATTTCGTTCGAATTCACGGCTAAAGAAGCGAAACTAAGCCGCACAGCATCTTAGTGATATTGCTACCGCCAAGTGTTCATATTCCCATCTGCAATGCGTCCGCATTAGTATTAAGAGTCTGCGTGACCGGTCAAAAACACAGTATAGACCAAAGACGAAAATAGTACCGTTTAAATTACATTAAATAACTTCCGGCAGGGGAGATGCAAAAAAATGTTTAAATATTTTGATGAAGTTGTTATTATTATTATTATAATTTAAATAGGTAATACCTAATATTAAATAGGTGTCGGCTATAAATAAGTAAATACTTATTCTTTAATAACAGGCATGTAAAAGTATCATCATTTTTGCGGGTTACAGCTAGTTAATCCATAAAAACATATTTTATATCAAGGACGTTCATTGAATTAAGCTGGGATCAAATAAATGAGCACAATTTATTTTTTACCAGTTATGAGCGCGGATCCTCACCATGCGCGGCCTAGGTGCGGATGCATCCGTTGCGTCCGTCTCAGGCCGGCCTCACAATGGCGCGCGGGGTCGGCTTGATTCTCAATCGCGCCAGCAGTCGCCTATCTCTAACGCCGTAAATAAAAATCATTCAAACACGTTTTGCCTTTTCACATTTTAATAGCGAACACGAGTTGCATGTGTCCGACACACACGTGCAACAGTCAGGCCCCTGCCGCCGGTTACAGCAATCACAACACCGATTAGTTCGTGCTGCGAGGTACAATTCTGTGCAAACAACCATACAATGTGGTATTATCACTGCACTACTTGCGAACGACAACAAATAATAAAGCAATAAAACATACAGTAAAGGTTTCTTGATTGTTGAAAAAAGTCAATATTACACAGGATGTCTCGTAGCTAGTAATAAAAACTTACTCTATATACTTACTTCTTCCTTGTATTGTCCCAACTCATTGCCTGGGTAGGCTGTTGGGGTCGACTCTTCTCGTTCTCAGGCTATATCTTCTTCTGGATATCGCTTTCATCCAGGCCGTTTCTCTGTAATATTTTGGAACATTGAGTCAACCAGGAGTTCTTTGGTCTTCTTCTGGATGACTGTCGATGTAGCTCCATAGACATTGCTTGCTTCACCGTGTGGTCTGGTGGTCTCGTGTGCCCATACCATCTCAACTGTCGCTCCTCCAGCTTTATTTATATCCGTGACACCCAGGCTACCACGAATGCGTGAACTTTTAATCCTATATTTTAGTGTTACTCCTGCCGACCATCTAAGCATTCGCATTTCTGCTGTTTCGAGTTGCCTAGAGTAGGAGTTGTACATAGTCCGGCATATTTATTCTCAATCGCGTCATCAGTCACCTGCTTAAAAACTTATTCTATAGTTAGTTTTTTTTATTCAATTCTCAGTATAAAATATTCTTTGCATATTGGATGAAATGTCAATAATTATGGAAGTAAGTCTGATAAAATTTGCATTTTTAAAAATATTAATGACTTATTTTCTGTAAAACGTTGCACTGTCACAAAAGTAATTTATTTAGAAAATTAAAAAGTTATATGTATTCGAAAATTAATAAATCTATAAGCACCCGATAAATATCAATATAGATGAAGGTATCAAATTAAAAACGTCATGGTATCCGGCGCTTCAAAATCAATCTCGTCGCAGATTCCGCAGAGATATTCATCAGACAATAGATGAAACATACACACAAAACAAATAAAGTACATAACTCCGACTCGGTATTGCCACATAACACATAAACACAAAGCTTTCGAGGCGGTATTGCTAGCCAATACTTAACACAATACTGACAACGTTCTCATCCTGCTTTCGACACGGTATTGCAAGCCAATACTTAACCACAACACCAACACTCGCAATAACACATCATCCCTATTATTATATTGTGACCCTACAATGGAATCCGAAACGTCGGCCAGAAAGGTTGTTAAATCACGGACTAATACCCCAGAACACATAAACCAGAAGATTCTGAGCGGCCGTGAACCTAAGAACATTATTAAAAAATTCACTCGCTTTGATACAAGTCAAATAAAACTCTGCAGAAATTTGAAAAGTAATTTTTTGCAAGGTTTTTGTCATTTTATTTTACTTGTATTAAAACGAATAAATTTTTAATATTGCATATAAGTTACTGGAGTAGTAAATAGTCCAACGTTTCACAGAAAATAAGTCAGAAGTAATTTTGATGTCGCTTATCTCAGTAACCGTCGACACTTCATTCAAAGTGTAAAAATATTTTTTATTCCGTTGAAGTCCTGGCTATTAGCTATGAGACACCCTATATTTCAAAAGATACAAAGACATACGTGATTACCGTGAATATTTACCCGAGGTTGAGATTTTATTCCAGTTGTTTTTCGTCAACAACGTATTCAAAAGTTTCTACGTATCTTCTGTGTATAGTTTTCTAGAATATTCTGCAGTGTATATGCCAGAGAGGTTACATATACATGGCAGAATATCCCAGAAAACAATTTACAGAAGATTCCGAACGGCCGTGAAAACCTAGGAATATTTTTAAGTTTCTACGTATTTTGTTCTATAGAGCTAGTCAACACACAAATCTTTACAGCTATGAGGATCGTTTTGCCTTTCCAAAATGCACAAACTGGAGTTCCGACGGATAATATCCGATCTTGTGTGTATTTTACTGCGATATTCTGCCATGTATGTCGATGTAAGGGTCCATTATCAGGGCTGACATGAGCCCTGATGATGGACCCTGCAATGGGATCCAAAAGGTGTTTCTTTAAAAAAAACTAACTTTAATTAAGTCAGTTAAGCCTCAAAATACGGAAATATACTGTTTAAAATCATCTCGTTATATAAATAAAAAGCGTTTTAAAATCAACAAAAAACATAAAAATTTCTTGCAAATTTAAAACATAACATTAATAATATTGAATATTTCTTAATTTCCTTAGTACAAATTCTAGATAATAAAGTATACGTATAAAAAAACATATTATGCGTACATATAAATATTCATTAAAAATTTGCGCCGTCTAGGACACTAAAAACGATTTTTTGGCCGCGGCCTGTCGATTAATGTTTATATTTTATTAATTATTATAAATAATGTTCAGTTTATTACTTTTTTATAGTAACAAAGGTTTTATCTAAGTTATTGCCTTAGAAAATTGCAGTCTAGACTATACGTTTTGATATAAATGAATAATAAAAACCCACATTTTCGTAAAAAAAAACGCCGAAATATGCATTTGCAGTAAATGTGCCGCCTTAATGGTCAGATTGTAAGGGAAGTGCGATGCAAATCTTCATATTTATTCAAAGATAATTGAAATAAAATAAAAGAAAACAATAAACAACTCATCAAAAAATGTAAATATATCACTCGAATAAAAATGCTATAAAACTAGATTTTAGTATAATTTCGTAATCAATAATATTTACATGTTGATACTATCCATTAGTGATGGGTCGTCGACGTATTTACCGTCGACGAAACGAGACCGTCCGCGTCCGTCCATCGACGAGACGATCAACTAGTTGAATTCGTCAACTAGTTGACGCGTCAACTTCGTTACGCGGACGTCGTGGACGTTCTATCTAAACATCGGGACGATGGTCAACGGTCTACGGTTCGACGCGACGCTGCTCTACGGCTCAAACGTTGGCTACTTTTATTACGTTAATTTTTAAAATTTAAAGAAGTTCGAAGGAATATAGTTTCGGGGAAAGTAAAACCGCTACTTGTGCTTATATGTAAAATAAATATTTTATTATTTATTTGTTTATGCACATTATAGGCTTTTACATATTGTTTTATATACTTCTTTCTATATATAATAAAGAAAGAAGTAGGTATACACAACAATATCAGGTGTAAGCAGTAAAATATTAGTTCAATAAAAATAAAATAATTAAACAAAATTGTTTTCCTTTATACAGCGCAAAATTGGGAATTCACCGAAACGTCGCGCGTGCACATCACACAAATCAAGTAAAAAATAATAGATAATAGCTTATTAAGCCTATCTCACGTTCTATGGTCGTGTACTTTAGAGTTGAAATGAAATTACCCGTCGAGCCGTCTATGACGTCTATGGCGTCTACAAGTCGACAACGAGAGATGAGTGAAAAATAAACGGAGACGTTTTGTCTTGCTCTCGCTCGTTGCTTTGCACGTTGAATATCGAATCATCCACCGTCTATGAATTCAACTAGTCCATGCGATAAACGTAAACCGTCGACGCGTCGACGCTACGTCAACGGTTGATTTCAACTAGTCCGTCCATTCAACGCCCATCCCTACTATCCATAGATATGATTCTTTTCATATATTCTTTTACTTTCAGGTTTGCATTATATAAAATCTACTGTTCTTACTCTCCAGATTTTATATTTATATCCTCAATTAATTGATTACCTTTATAGTTATGTAGTATTTTGTTTTATAACTTTATTATTTTGTTCTCACTATATTGTCAACTGCTCATTTCGGCACAGGTTCTTCCTAGTGAGATTCGAAAAATCGAGAAAATTCGAGTTAAAAGAAAAAAATATTTCATTTTTAAAATATATAATAACGCATTTATAAAAAAATAACTAAAATGGAAGAAAAAATATTTTTTAAACCCCTAAGTACAAAGAGTGACCAAAGTATATTTGTATGTCAATACAATCAAAAGCACGGATCGGAGTTTAGCCATTTTTGGTATGTGTTAACATAACCAAGTAGTGATGTGAATGTATGGCGTACCTATTCAATTTTTTTTTTAATGTTTAAAATTTACACGCTAATGGGTGCAAATTCAACCTGACAGCAGACTCAATGATGGCAAAGTATCAAAGAAGGGGAAGAATATGTGTGGAGAATTTCTAAAATTTAAATATACAAGAAGGAATTGGTATTAAAGTAGAAGAAAATTATAAATGCAGGTGGTGTTACTTGGTTTTGAGCTAAAGAAGAACGGGTGTAGAAGAATTATAAGTGAATTGGAAAAATATAAGAAGAAAATATTGAAATTAGCGAAATTAAAAAAAAAAATTAGAAGTATGAAAACAACGAGCAAGTGCCGGGACTTCCAGGGATTGATGTTTAAACCAAAAGTAAATAAGTGTAAGACGGTGATGATAGTTGTAACTTTATTTTAGCTCAAAGCATAGACATCATGGCGTTCTGTCCTCGACGATGGTGCAAGAAACGAAAAAGTCGATGATGATGATAAATTTTGTGAAAAGATTTTAGTAGATAATGTTTTAATTTAATTTAAAATAACATAAAATGATTACTAAATACAACACGATAAGTTCGTTATCTAAATTATACCATGATTAATTAATGTAATCGTTTATTATCCCCAATAATATAAATTTCGTAAATCCATCCGTAACCATAACTAGAATCCAACAATAGCTGATCCATACCGCTTTCAAAATTAGCATGTTTTTAAATGAAGTTTACATATTGATTGATTTCCCAAATCACATTTGTGTTGACTAATAATGATTAATTTTTTTAAAATGGAGATGCGAACACGGAATACCATGTCACATCAATATTCTTACTATTTTCAAATTAAGCTGGTCTAGAGTAAAATTTGAACCCGCGACCTTTGGATCACGAGGCGAGAGTCCTAACCACAAGACCAACAAACTATTCTAAAACTATATAACTAATAATTAATAATAATTTAATGTAAAGTTGAAATTCAAAAATAAGAAGTTCGTCATTGTCGACGGATTATAGCTACATAGTACGTATATTATTATTTAATTGGCTGACAAAATCATAAAAATGCATCAAGAAATCGAGAATGTTTCCTTCAGATGATTTGTTTGAAATATTTAACGTTCTTGTCCCGAGGCAATTGTACCTTAAAACCATGCTTGTAAAATTTCACAAGGACAGAATAAATTTTAAGCGTACACAACAAATACGGGTTACAAGGCTGCCAAATGCAATTAATTTCGAGGTACCTAAAATGAAAACGTCTTTTGGACAAAGAAAATTTAATTTCACTGCCCCGCTTGTTTTTAACAAATTACCAAATGAAACTAAAGAAATTAAAATAAACAAACCTTTTAAACACCGTATCACTAATTTTATAAAAATATCAGGTAGAAGATATGCTGAAGAAGTGATCCGCCCCTGACCATAATAGGCAAAATTTGCTTTATATAATTTTAAGTATACTCTTATATAAGTAGTATTGATTTTTGTATCTAGTTAAATTTTTTGTATCTTATCATTTGTATTTATTTTTGTACATACTTACATTTTTATGTTAATTTTATATGTATATTCTCTTTTCTTTTAGATTTATGTATTTATATGATTATATATATTACTAAATTCTTTCCGCTTTCTTTTTTACGTTTGTACTTCTTTACTATTGTTATTTGTTACTATTACATAACTAGCAAATGAGAATAACTGCTACAGAACAGGTTTTACTTAGTGTGGCAGTTGTTAGTAACTTATATTAAAACAAATGTAAAATAAACAATAATTTATTTTTATTTTTTACTTTATTTACACTTTAACAGACCAAGATGCCCAATTACAGAAGCGAAATACATTACAAAACACCCAGGCTTGAGTAAATCACGTATATTAATAGTGACATCACTGGGAATCGAACCCGGAACCCTCGGTGTGAGAAGCGAGTGTAATGCCCATTGGGCTACAAGGCCCGTCTATAATCGGTACACGTTTACATGTATACATTGCCAATACTTAGAGAAGACGTGTCCAGCACGAACTCTGAAATGTTTATTATATTCGATTCGATGCAGTCGTATCTCGCTGGGTAAGCAAGCAGGTAAAAAAAGGTAAAACAGGGCAATAAGAATCATATTAAAAAAAGTAAATACACCAGAATTGAAGAAATGAGAAAAGCACTCAATTGGATGGAAATTTAAAAAATACTTACTTATAACGTTCTCAATTTACGTATAAAATTTTCAATAACAAAATGCCAAAATATTTTTTGAACAAAATTATCGTAAATAGTGATTAATTATAATATAACACCAGAAATAGGAATAGAATAAGATTGCCATATAAGAAAAAAGTATATACACAGAATTGTCTAATGTACAGAGGTGTAAAAATATATAATGAGATGCCAGAAAAAAATGAAGAATATAAATAAGTTGAATGTATTTAAAAACAAATGCTATAATTGTTGTAAAAATAGTGCAGAATTGTAGAGCAGAAGATGAATTATTAATTATAGATTGTACCATAGATTAGATTAGATGTAAATGTAAATATGTAGGGTTTTATGGATAGTATATCAGTAATAGATTTAAGAATGTATAGTGTTAAATACTAGTCAATATACAATTTAATAAATAAAAAAATAATAATAAAAGCATGTTTCCGTTCGGCTATCGAGCAGATTAATTTTCTATGCAAATCACGACTTTTTATTTGGAGCTCGATAGCTGTGCAAGGGCTCGCGCCCTAACTGCAAAACACCGCAACAACTGGCACAATTTAATGAAAAACGCAGCCGCCGTAAACAGCGACAACGACCGCTGTCGTTTTGTTTGTTTCCCCCGAAATAAAACTCCGCTAAAACCCAGATATTTTCGCTCCCCTGAAGAATCGCCCTCGGCGATATCTTGCCCGAAAGAGGGCAAAAAACGGCGTGTAACGGCGGCCGGGGGTAACGGCTGGCCGTTATTAACCCGGGCGGGAGCGTTAAACGGATCTGAACCCGCCGTTAGAGCGTTACTGACCTCGCGCAACCCGGAACGCGTTGAGCTTTATCCCATTTCGTACCACCCACTGCCGAGGGTTTGCCCTTAGGAAGGTGAAACGGGCGAGCCCGGCCGGAGCCGCCCAGCGATACCAATATTCCTTGAAAAATTGTTATTTGACACTTTGCTAACGTGGAATTTCTATTTTTGCCATGGTGTCAAAGTTGAAAAAAATCATCTTTAAGAATTTAACAAACCTCCCATGAGTTCTTGTTACCTATCACACTCGTTTTCTTTGTCAGAATCACAAAATAAAATCAGTCATTCGTTTTATTATTCAATGTTGTTATTCTTGCTTTAATTATTTACTTATTTATAGCATTGAAAACATTTTTTTTTTTACTTTTCTTTTTTCTTTCTTTTTTTTTGAACTGACATTTAAAAGTACCATCATTTTTGACGGATTACAACTAGCATTAAGATTACGAACGTACAACCTAAGGACGAGAAGAGCTGACCCCAACAGTCGATGATGATAGTAGGTTGGGATAAAGCCAGGGAGAAGACAATTGTTTATTTGATTAATTAATTAACATACAAATAAATTAACAAATCAATCAAATAAAAAATGGATCCTGAAAAATATATAAATAGTTCAATTAAAGCAGTAAAAAAATTGCATGACATGATTCTTGACAGCAGTACAAGATTAAATAATGAGCAAAGAAATAAACTAATTCCAAAAAGTACCGAAATGGCGCATAAAATGGCCGAAATATGTGGAGAAAACAATATCTTTAAACAGAAAAATATAGATGTTTCTAAGTATAAATCTTATATTATAAACAAAAATGAAATTTTGGTTACAGAACCAAAACATACCCAGACAAGCGAAAAAACAAAAGAAGAAATTTAAAAAAATATTGATTCAACGATCTCTGGAATAACTAGTATAAAAATGCTATCAACGGAAAAGTCATTATAAATTGTAAAAATAAAGATAACAAGAGCAAACTTAAAGAACAAATAGAAGAAAAATTAGGAAAAGACTATGGAGTCAAAATTCCTGAAAAAAGATTTCCATGTATGAAAATCATTGGAGTATCAGAATCTCTCAAAGAGGAGGAAATTATTGACAAAATAATGAATCAAAATTAATTTTTACACAATTACATA
This sequence comes from Agrypnia vestita, assembly GCA_016648135.1. Lineage (NCBI taxonomy): Eukaryota > Metazoa > Arthropoda > Insecta > Trichoptera > Phryganeidae > Agrypnia > Agrypnia vestita. The sequence continues at coordinate 40,670 of JADDOH010001078.1, read as the reverse complement.
CCAAAAAAAAAATCAATATTGTTATTGTAAGGAAAAGCCCGTGTAATATATTATATATCCGTAGATAATGTCTATTATCAATATATATATATAATACTATTATATTATAATTCTAGTAATATTATCTTTATTACGTTATCCAACAAAAAGGAAACATTTATAGGAAAAAAATACAAAATAATAGTTATATGTCTCCCAAAATTATGCGAAAAAAGATAAGACTTAGTGGATAATAAGGAGTATAAGAAAACATTATCCACAATAATTAATAGTATCATACATGTAACGCACATGGTCAGGCAAGTTGATGAGTTTCCAGTACGTGATGATTCCCTCATAAAATCCTTATTAAAAATATCGATTGCATTTAAAGGGTTATTATAATCTGAGCATAAGCGAGGGATGGGAGAAGATTTCCTATCATTGTATAAATAGATTGAAAGGGAAAAGAGCTCTAAAAAAAGGATCACAACTTGGTGATTTCAGGAAAAATCTGTGAGATTGTGAATAATTAGGAAAAGGAAACATTCATTTGACAATATTCGCCAGTTTTTGGTAGTATCCAATTTATGAAATTGTGTTTTTTATACAAATTTATACAAAGTTAACATAATTTATTTGACAAAAAGAATCGTGCGTGTACTCATGTATGCGCGGCAGAAGTTATACTTAAAAACTAAAATAAAGACAAAATTATATATTGATGACGATTAATGTATTAAGTTGTAAGAATCTACAGTAATTATTTTAGATTATTTTATCGAGTTTCACGAGAAGAATTAAAGACATACTTGTAATACTTGAATTAATGGTTCGTGTCTTAGATAATCCCTGCTCTTATATAATGTTTTTGACGGGCTACGGAGAATCAGTGGTGAGTACGTCGTGTAGTTGCCGCGTTTCCGTCCGCGCGTCCGAGGTTCGAGTCTTTTTCCAGCCATGTAATTTCGTTTTTTAGCCGTGAATTCGAACGAAATTATTATACTTAGATATTACTGAACACTAATTTCAAGTGCATTTTGTAGTCACGCATTTTTGCTACATGCTCCGCTACAATGCTGTTTCCCGCTACACGCGATTCCGCTAAAACACGCATGCTGCGAGTGCGCAATTTCCGTTACAATACAAATTTAACCTTCGATGCGCCAAAAGAAGATAACTTCAAATATATGTTTACTTTGTACAAATTATTTTTAAAATAATAGATCCAACATACGCAAAATAGACCTCTTCTCATTTAAAAAAGACAATTGAATAAGTAAGTGTAAACCATGCGTACGATGCACATTGTTTCGTTTTGCTGGTGTTTATGTATATCAATACAAACACAATGAAACAATGTGCCTTGTATGCACGGCTTTCACGTACTAATTCGATTGCCTTGTGTTGACGCTCCCTGCAACGGGATTCGAAACGTTGGAAAAAAGTCGTAAAAACACGTCATCATATACCAGAAAATACAAACCAGAAAATTTCACATATTTTTTTTTCTAAAAGAGCTAAAAATAAATTAATAAATTGATAATGGTGTCGAAATCAGTGAATAAAATATTTCGCGAATTCTTAAAAAATGTTCAGTCAATATTTAGATGATTTATAAATAGGGTACGCCTTAAAAGTGTTATTTTGTAGTGAAAAATACGCTTTTAAGGCGTATCTTATTAACCTTTAAATCATCTAAGTATTGACTCTGAATTCGGGCTTCAGTCTTCCGTTTGCTTTTGAGCAGCTCTCTTCAATTTCCGGCGCGTATTCAAGCCCTCGCAGGCTCGCATCGATTGGGCCCGATTTTCAACCCCCACAAGTTGCATCATGACGAGTTCGTTACACTTTCCTCCACACAAAGGGTCTAAAAATATTATCCTGTACACTATGCACAGGATCTCAATTCTAGGTGGATTCGTTTTCCTGCATAACGGCAACACGGAAATAGAGATTGTGTATCTGCCGCTCCTTCTTTGATTCTCCATATCTCGATCAATTTTTGTAATTTTTCACAAAAGTGTATGGTTAATTTGAAAATGAAAATAATTATTCTGAATTTGCTAACCATCTTTTGGCTATGGATCATTCATTTGATATTAATAAGGGTTTACAAATTTTACATACAAATTATACAGAATCACAATTTGATAAATTAGAAATTTTGGAAATAAGAAAGAGTGTAAATAGAAAATTGAATGTTATAAATAATCAAGTCCTTTTTGCAAATAGTTATCTTTTAAATTTATTTTCATGTTAAGTAATTACTTTATATTATCATTTTCCATATATAACTTTATAATATTTTGATCTATACTTCGATTTTTAAATTTTATTTTTGTTATCCTAACGAAGAAGCCATTGGCTTCGAAACATGTTGAATTTTTACAATAAATAAGTGGTGTTTACAAAGTTAATTTATTTAAATTATTGAAAATGAAACATTGGGTTTTCGTAAAATTAAAAAAAAATGAATTCCAGCTCACAAAGTGGAGCAATTTTCTTCAGTTTCAAAACATCTTTGGACGGGTAATTTAATAAATAATTATTAATAAAAAGAATACACTAAAATTAATATTAATTGAATTATTGACCTTTTCCGGGGGCAATGATTCAACAGGATAGAACGTATATTTATTATTATTGAACTGAACTGAATGAATATTGGTTTTCAAGTATTTTTATTTTATTAATGTTTTTTCTTAGCTGTAACCAGTCAAAAATGACGGTACTTTTACATGTCGGTTCCTAAGAATAAGTATTTATTTAGATTAAAAAAGAAAAAAAAATATTATAAAGAAGTTACCAATAAAATGACTATGAAAAAGTTGCTTAGTTAAAGAAAAGAAAAAAAAATACTATAAAGAAGACGGACAGACAAAGAAATTATTATAATGTTACGACTAGTCATCTGGCTATTATTGAAAATTTTATTAATGTATAAAAATTAAGATAGTGTTTCTTATTATAAAAACGATAGCGTTTAAAGTACACATATGAAACTTTATTTAGCACTGGGAAAATTAGTTGAGGAGTACCACAGGGCTCGATTTTTGGACCTATGCTTTACTCACTATTACTCACGTTAATGACACTAATTGTGGCATCTTAGGTAAACTTTTACTCTACGCTGATGATACAGTGATATAAAATCATTGCAAAGTCTGAGCGACCTTAAAGCTCAAATCTAATCTCTAATCAAGCTGAATATTTTTTAAACTTTTTATTTGAACATTGTTCTTAGTAATTTTTAATAAGACTTTCTTGCCGTAGTGTATAATTTTGAGTTTTCTAACTCACTTGGAATTATATATAATGTAAAAATATTTTTCAATAATGCATTATGATTAAGTATTAAAAAAATAATATTTAAATTTAATACCTTTCCATACAAAATCAGTGGAATATTATTTATCAATTAGTGTATATTATAGATATCTCACAGAGACGAAACTGTATTAATTATGGGAAAGTAGGTATAGAAGTCATTCGGGTGTAACAGGACTTATGACCTGTCTTTTTATGGTTGGCTTAAGTGATCACTTTACACAATTGTAACATTCGCCATTTCCACCCATGATAGAATATACCATGCTTATTCATTTTTTGGAAGTTGTATATGTTCAAATTGCGTGAAGCTTTCATATATGAGTTGTAAGCGCCTTTCCATGCGGCCTGTACAAAGCCATTTTCATTCCCCTAAATCCCCACAGATGTCGCTAATGAGAAAATCTACATATATTTTTACGGAATTTTGGGAGCAATATACTTTATTGTGTGTAATGAAATTCATCCGAATACTTGCATTACACTAGGATACGCCAGGAAATATTATTTCCAATTTTTGTTAAATTCCTTTTTTACCAGTATTTACAATTCAGAATATTTTGAGTTTGTTCAAATCTTTCAGAACAGTGCTGGATTTATGTCACAGAGACAAAATGAATAAGCATGGTATATTCTATCATGGGTGGAAATGGCGAATGTTACAATTGTGTAAAGTGATCACTTAAGCCAACCATAAAAAGACAGGTCATAAGTCCTGTTACACCCAAATGACTTCTATACCTACTTTCCCATAATTAATACAGTTTCGTCTCTGTGAGATATCTATAATATACACTAATTGATTAATAATGTCTCTGTGACATAAATCCAGCACTGTTCTGAAAGATTTGAACAAACTCAAAATATTCGGAATATTATTTATATCAGTGCAATATTTTAGTTTTAGTTTGCGATATTGAGGTCAAAGATATTAGAACTATAAGCTCTGTTTAATCAAAATATAAAATTGATAAAAGTGGCTGCATAATGAACCGCTACAAATCATGCAGCAGATTTTAATTTCGACTAGCATTTGGGGTCACCTATTCCGTGAACGATTACTATAAATTTAACTTCAAATTTTCGTGTCAACTTTAATTAATCGGATTGGCTTATGGTTGACAAAGAGCCACGGCACTCCGGCACGGTATTGCCTTCTGCAACACAAAACACGAACAAATATACCATTCACATCTACGTCTTAATATTTAATTTAAATTCTTTTCTCAATTTATATCTGAGCAAATAATGTGGTAAATTAAAATAAATCAAAGGTTTTTTAGGATTGCCCTAGGCATATTAGCCTGTTCGGGTTTATAAAGCACGTTGTTCAGAGAGGAAATGTATACATTAAGAAAGTAAAGAATACGTTTAGATATAAAAATAAAAATATTTTTTTTTTATTCTTATTTTCATAATTTTGTTTGTTGCGTTTGTAAACTTGTTCCTCGCGTATTTTGAGATATATTGAAGGAGTTATACCAACTTGATATTTACATAAAATCATTATTATTTTTTTTATATCTTTAAGTATTAAAAATAAATTGAGTTTTAACTCATTCAAAAATTCCAAAAAGTTATAGTAATTAGAAGCTAGCGTGGTACGTGAATTATTTAACAAATAACATCATTCTTTTGGACAAGTTTTTTAAAGTTAAATATTGTAAATAAATATTTTACTTTTTGATATGGACATTTCTGTCTCTACTATGTTTCAATCTAAAATCTATAGCAACTTTCACTTTAGTATGAAGCGACTCTTTTGTCACCTTCCTGATACATCCTTAGAGGTTGATCGATTGAAGTAGATATTGTTGCATTAGAATTAAATAGTGATTTGGAGTTATGATTTTGGAATGTATAGAGCTATATTTTCTATAAAATCTAGAATTCAGTAGTTTCTAAATTAATGATACTCAGTGACTGCATTAAAATTTCTTTTGGAATGTTTTTAATATTGATGCCTTTGCTTTTATACCCTTTTTTATATAATCACTAGTAGTATTACACTAGTAGATGACTAATAAATATACTTACCAAATATGCAAACTAATTCAGTTGTTCTAAGTATTCTTTGTATGCCATTACATCACACTCTTAAACTTATTTAAACAATTTCACAAACTATTAAATATTACTAAATAATTAATATACTTTAATACAAATTAAAATATTATGATACGCCAAAAATTTTAACTTATTTAAAAATTAAACTATTGTTGAATTATTTTCATCAAACAAGATTAAAATGAACAGTATTTAAAATGTTCGCAGAGTTCTTAACATTATAATTTGGTTAGTGGCATTATGTTTTAATAGGCCCCAGTTTGATATTAAGCCGGGCAGCCTGGGCTAACTAAATAATAAAAGACGCAGACAGTGCGCGAGCGGGTCACTACGCCGTAATTGGCAGTCGTAGCATATTGTAGGGTGCCTAAACGAGTGCATCCAAATGGGACTGATTTATTGTAAATTTTAAGAAACAGCATTAAAGCAAGGGCAGACATAATCAAGATTAAACAAATATTGAGGGCTTCCGAGGTAAGACACTGATGATGAAGGCAGGCAAGAAGCTGAGGGATCGCGTGAGAAATACCAGAATAAGAGAGATATGAAGTATGACAGTGAAAGAGGGACAGGTATGGTCATGTCCAGAGAATGGACAGCACCAGGCTCCCTCGTATCGCACTACATAGTCAGCCTCACGGAACCCACCCTCGCGGAAAACCTCCCAAAATGGAAGGGTAGCTGGGAATCCACCTCACAGGAGGCGATATCCTCTGATGAACAGGCCATATATGTAGGTCTATTAAAAAAAAGAAGAAGAAGACAATTTAAACAATCATCAATATCTTTGATGCCTATTTAAATTTACACAATATGTACTTTTTTAGATTGTATATATAATGTATATTTATATTTTTATGTTGCATTCATATTTCGTCATTACAAATCTTCAGTGCACTGTAAATCATAGACTGATGAGATTTAACTTATTTCCTGAATAGCAGTCTCATTCCATATTTTCTTCTTGTTTCATATTTGAATATTTATAAGGCTTATACGTATTCATTCCTAGGAAGAATTAGAAATTTAATAACCAATAAAAAAGTATATTAATATACTAGCCGTTCACCCTAGAAAAATAAGGGGACATAAAAACAATTAATAATGACCCTTGCGTGTAATTATCTAATATTGTCATTCCGATAAGTTACGGACGTTACATATCGACAGATAATGAAATAATTATATTTAGAAGATAAAATTATGATTCTCTCGCATACTGATTAATTGTTCCAGTAAATTATTATAAAATAAATGCAAAAAAACTACCTACCATTAGTTCAAAATAAAGCATTGCGTATTACCCATATTAAAATAAAATAATAGAAAAACAAAAATGTTGAATGAACTTAAATTTGAGTCAGTGAATCAGAGAAAAAATATAATGTTTTGGTACAAATGTTTAAAATTAGATATGGAATATTTCTCAAATGTTTCGATAACAAATTGAAACTCAATAAACAGTTTTATTTATACGTTACATTACTTATTTCATTATATTATTATTCATTACCGTTTTATAACTTCATTACATTCACTTTTCCATTTTTCCATTGCCACTGTTATTTACTTGTTCTTCTTACTGTTTAAATGTATATTTAAAATTTGTTTCTATGTAAAATATGTTAGGACACAAGGTAATAAGTTAAATTCTGATAATATACAGGGTGAACCAGAGCTAGCAGCAGAAACTTGGCTGGTTGATTCCTGACTATGCTATGAGTCTAAAATGTTCAAGCAACCATGACCTAATATTAATATCAATAGTTATGGAGATACGCAATATCAAAGTTTGCATTTTTTTTTCAATATTTCTGACTTATTTTTTGCAAAAAGTTGAACTATCATTGCAGTAACTTACGTCGATTATGAAGCCAAGTTTCTGCTACACTTTGGTACACTCTGTATATAAAACATGAATAAGACCTATCATGACCTCCGGTATAGAAGCAAGAGCTGACATGATGAGAACTAAACACCTCCTCAGAACTACCGAGATGAAGACCCTACGACCCATTGCGGGCAAGACCCTGTTTGCTGTCACCTCGTATAGAATTTTTGCGTTCATTTTTTATTTTATATAACTCTTTTTTTATGTATTTCTTGCAGTTTAAATTTATTTATTTATTAAACGAAACGAGGCGGAAGATCCGCGTAATTTGACGCTGACCTACATGTTTGGTCGGGTCTTTGGCCCGAATTCAGAGTTAAAGGTTAGATGAATTAAAGGTTAAGGTACGCCAGTACAAAATAACACTTCTAAGGCATTTAAATTGATTTACTGAGATTTGATTTACTAAGGTTAAGCCTTTAAATCATCTAAATATTGGCTCTGTATTCGGGTCTTAAAGGATAAGTAAACAAAATTCGGGTAAGACTTGTTAAACTGTGCAGATTTGTATAGAAAAAAAAATATATAAAGGGGAAGGGGGCAATTTCATCTATTTTACCCGCCTGGCCCTAAAGAAAAAGTATGCAGAATTGGGTCAAATTAAAAAATTAAAATTAAAAAACAATAATTCATAAATAAATAATTAATTTTAAAAGTACGTGAGATTACGGACGTAACAGGAAATTATGGGAAAGACAGACTACGAAATTATTAATATTGGGATCACTGAGCCACCTCCTGATCGGACGCGAGAGACCGTTCGCTTTACCGGTCCCGGCCGACGGCGCCGGCTGGTCCCCCGACCGCGGCGTAGAGGTCGCAGCGGCGTTCACCGTAGAGCGGGCCCCGCAGACCCCGGGTACGTCGGCCGGGCAGACAAAGGTATCGATCCGCGTGATGAGCGCGATCAGGTAGCTGCAAGATTCGCGGCGGGTCTAACAAGTTCGGCCAGGGAACCCGCAGGGCCGCATCGGGCGCATTCTGCCCCGCAACCTCCCCTGACGTACGTGCAACTCGTAACCGAATTCGGTACGACCCTTTTGATTTTAAATGCTTCTCCACCGGATTACATTCAAGAACGATTTATTGTTCTTTTAATTATAATCGTCAAATTGGGTGAAAAACCATTGTCGCGGGATCATGTGGGTGGAAGTAATTAAGGCTTTATTTATTCATCATAGTCAATGGACATAAAATTAACTGGAGTCCTGTTCCTTTATATCACAATGATTTTGCACTAATCACTCGTCTGTGGAACACCTTACAATCGTACTCCCAAGATATTCGTGCACTTGAGCGGTAGGTACTCTCTTAATTTATTGTCGCTGTTCACTCGGCGCTGGTTTTTATGAAATCGCTTCTGTGTAATTGCTGAAACGTAACAACAAAACTGTATCTCGATGGCGTCGTTCTACTTTTATACATTTTAGGGTATCTAAACGTTTCGTGAATCTAGTATATTGCAGACCTTTGCAGTAATTACCAATTTTTTGTAAAATATCCAGTGCTGTAGCATCAACGATTCATGTTAATCTTTCCATTTCTACTGTCTCTTAACTCTGTTATCTCTACATGAGTTTAAGTATAATTTAGTATATATAACTATTCGTGTTTTGAGAGAACGAGAATCTCTCAGCGACAGGTGAAGTATTAATCTCAATACTTAAATGGTTTAATAAATATGTGAATTAAGACTTCAAGAAAATATACACAAGAAGAGTAATATAAAACCAAAAAGGGAAGCAAAAATACTACACGAGATGAAAATAAACAAGAATGAAAACATAATCATAATATCTTAGATTGGTCTTAAATGCACGATAGCAAAACTTTTGTAGCTTAAAATGTTGCAAATAAAAATTATTGAAAAATATTTTTTCAGCAACTCATTGTCAAATATATCGTAAAGAATCGTTTATAAGGTAGATATATTAATATATATTTTTTTTATTATTTGTTTGTATCTTTGTATCTACTTACATTCATTAATTACACCTACATGTTTATTATGATTAATGTGTAAAATAGACAGTCCTAAATTTTTATCAAAACCGTGATGTGATCATTTTTTAATAAATGATTTGAAAATTCAAAAAAACCATCATTATTCAGACATCTTAAATGCTCTTTTACTCTCACATTAATATTTCCACGGTTTTCCCAATATAAAAATGACGATGGAAAAGTTTTTTCAAAACATGTCAGGTGTAATTAATGAATAGTAATAGATACAAACAAATAATAAAATCTTTTTTTTTAAATGTCAATCTACAAAGTTGCTCAACCAATTGAAAAAATAAATATAATTATTAAAAAATAGGTAAAGTACTTATATAAAATATAAAAGCATTTTTGAATTCATAGTTTTTACTTTTCACACAAAAATATGATATAGATTCATACGTAATATAAAATGTCAAAATCAAGAATAAAATTCTAATTTTGACATTGCTGACAATAGAAATAAACCCATTTGATTTCCTGTTAAAATAATCACCTAATCTGTATTTCAAAGTATTTTATTTATATTTCTTAACGACATTATTTTTATGTATTGGGCTTGCCCGATACGTTGTATTATGCATTTTAGGAAGATTTTTCTTTCTCTAATTTTATGAACAACTCATGTATGCAATGATTGCATAATGTTGGTAACAAATTTATTTATGTGGATTTGTTTGGTAAGTAAAGGTACAAATATCAAGTGAGGTATCTGTGGCCTTAATATTTTTTATCATTTTATTTTATTTTCCTTGAATATTTTCTCTTAAGTTTTGTATTATGTGTCTATGTATTGTATTTTTTTCTTGCTCTTTATTAATTAATTTTTACCTCATCTTCATTTAATTAAAAATTCTTTCATACAAAAGCCGTAAGGGGGTATGAACAAGTAGATAACAGTTAAGTTAATCTGTCCATATAGGCTCAATTTACATTTAAATATCGAAGAGTTTGGTCCAAAGCTGGACTGTAATAATTATATACGTGTGTATACAGGGTGTCTCACAGCTAGTAGTAAAAACTTTACTTTAGGTGGATATGTATAGGATATGATTATGCCTTGATAATGAGTAAATGTTCAAGCAACCGTGGCTAAATATCAATAGTTATGGAAATATGCAATATCAGTGTTTGCATTTTTTCAATATATCTGACATATTTTTTGCAAAAAGTTGAATTATCATTACAGTAACTTATATCGATTATGAAAAATTCATTCGCTTCAATACAACTCAAATAAAACGATGAAAACCTTCTTAAAAAATTATATTAAATTTTTTTATTATTATTTAATTCGACTTATATTAAAGTTAATGAATTATTCATAAACGATATAAGTTACGGCAACGATGGTAATAAGTCAAAAATATTTAAAAAAAATCATACTTTGATATTGCATATCTCCATAACTATTGATATTAGATCATGGTTGCATGAACACTTCCGACTCATTATCAAGGCAGATATCCACCTGTAAAGTTTTTGCTACTAGCTATGAGACACCTGTATAAATTATTTATATGCATATATACACATACTTCAATAAGAACAATTGCTGAAAATATACCAGAACCTAAGCATTGTATCATTTTTATCTTGTTTGACTGCGCTTTGAATGAACGGTTTTGACCTTTTTTATGGCCTTCGTCCAAACCTAAGCTAAATGACGATGCCGGCAAGGGTTGTTGGAAACTGCCACCGTATTATAGCTTCTCATCCCCTTCGGATACTGCGCAGTAAGTAAATAGGGTGGAAGCACTGTCGAGAGGTTTGAAGGGTAAAAGGGCGCATTGGTGACACACTGTAAGTCTGCGGTTTCCAAAGTTTTATTTAACGGCACCGCCTGGCACAAGCTCTTCGGTCTCAGACACACAGTTTTGTCGAAAACAGATATAATTTTAATTTTACTGTAGACTGAATTGAATACGGTTTAAATAGTAGAAAAATAATAATAATTTATTTTTTTACATTAACATAATTTACTTTACACCATTAAATTTGACAGTGTTTATGGAAATTATGACTAGTGTCATTGTTGCTGAGGATTTTCGCAGTAAAATAAAACACTGCATTCGGCGTCCTACCTGCTACATATACTAGTATTTAACTGTTTTTCCATTTCAGTGGATGATATTATAGAATTAAAGATCTCCGTGCAATAAAGTTAAAAAATACGTGATAAGATAGAAGTATTAATTTAAATAATTGGAAAAAATCGTTAATTTATCAACAATAGCAAAAATGTGAAGCACATGGTTAAATAAAATAATATAAATGTTAAAGTAGATGTAATTTTAGTAACATTTTAAATATTTTTTTAATAAATTCACTGATTTTGCAAAACTAATGAATGATTGTTGTATTATCATCCGGGATATGTTTCTCTACCAAATTTCAGAGCGATTGTTGTTCAGGAAGTTGGTCGAATATTAATTACAAGATTTGTCCCTATCGTTGACGCACAGACAAGAGAAGCTAAAAAAAAGTGTATAAAATCAGGTTTGCTTATGGAGTTATGCGTTCCCTTTTTAATGCGGTGATTTTAATCAAGAAATTATATATCTTGAAGCAGTAGGGCAGTAGCAGGAGTTACATCAATAAACCGAGCAAAGGGGTATCGAATATCAGCATGAAGCGCCTACATATACATATATATATATATAGATTTATTTGAGTCGGCTTGGACACGTCTTGCTAATGCAAGAGTAACGATTATCAATATTTATCTTCATAATCTTTATCTTCACCAGAGAGTAAATATGCCCGGATTTTTTTTTAAGTTAGGATAATCAGCAACGAAGATTGGGTCTTGAGTCGTTGTTGAGACTTCTAACGGGACTATTTACCAGTATCTGGTTAATTTGGTAGTGCCACGTCTTCCGCGGTCGCCCTTTCTTTCTTTATTTAATTTGAAAATAGGTAATGCAATAATCTGGCGTTTTTCACATCTTTTTATATATATATCTTTCTAACCATTCTTTCCTCATTCATTCGCTCAACATGTCCAAACCACATGAGCCACCCTTTTTTAATTCTGTTGATTATGCTGAGATCATCTTTACATAAATTCCTAATATCTTTATTCTTTATTCTATCATAAATCGATTTGTCACACATACGTCTAAGGGAACTCATCTCTACTGCATTCAGTCTACTTTCGTTCCTCTTCTGCCAGCTCCAGGCTTCACTTTCATACTTTAGTGTTGGTACCAGAATTCCTTTACGTACTGATAATAATTTCTCGGTAGAATTATTTATAAAAAAAATTATTGCATTCAAAGCACCGTTTACCAAAATCAATATTAATTATTGGCTAAAACTCTACTTCCATGGGTGTGGGTCTAATTTCTTTGTTCTGGTTCGTGGCGGCTTATGTAATTTTATCGAGAGGAGCCACATTTGGGGAACCACCGATGTAAGTAGGTAACTACTGCATGTGCAAACTCTATTTGGGACGATGTGCTTTCGTCATTGAAACATCCTACACCAAACTGAACAACGATATATTTTATATATAAAAATGTTGCGTTGTTTGAAAATTGTACCATTTTGAGCTTTGTATGTAATTGCATATTTACTTAGTCAAACAATATTCTTATAGAAAGATAATCATTAATTAAGACAAATTATTGATGTCTCACAGAGACGAAGATATTTATATTTATTTAAAAAATAAAAGTATCATTACGAGCAGCGACTGATTTGATGATGTATGGATGTTCTTACGGTGGAATTGATGAAAGTTGCTTTATATAAAGTGATCATTTAAGCCAGGTTACATAGGTCGCAAGCCTTGTACCCATTCTATAAAAACTTTCGTACGTATTTCCCATATAAACAGTTTCGCCAGGCGAAAAAAAATTGGGCGGCTAGACATAGGTCTGGAATGATTTGGAAACAACAAGAAATCCATAGAACATACGAGAATATACGAGAATTTCTAGAATTCTAGAATTTCTAGAATTCTAGAATTTCTAGAATTCTAGAATTTCTAGAATTCTAGAAAAAATGTATTTTATATATGCCGGCTTCGCGTGAAGTGAATTGAATTTAATAGCCGGCTAAGACCATAGAAGGTGAACGCGTGAGAATTGACAAAGCGAAATTAATGTGAATGGGTGCCAATAGAATATGAAGGATACCTACGTGTGGAATATTCTCGAGTGACGATTACTGCAAATTACGGAATTCCAGCTTAAGGGCAACGAACGAAGCCATAGAAACAACGAAAAAAAGCGAATAAAAAGTACCATACCGTGTGGAATATTTAGAGCGAAACAGTACCACTTATGATATAGTATTCCAGTATAGTTTGTATCCAGTGACTACGTGTTAGAAATAAAATTTTAATTAATTTAGTGAGTTTCTTTTGGAACCCACCGCCGCGAATCGGTGACGATATTGAATTCTTTGGTCCTGCATAAGAAGAAGGAACTTTTTAACCGACTTCCTGAATGCCGGGAGGAGGCAGTTAATAAATAAATATCTGGCTTTGAATCTGACAGGCTGGGGAGCAGAGCAAAAACATTACCTGGCTCTTTACCTGAGCGTTATCGTGCTCCGCACACCGTGACCTTACTTAATTGACATTTCGTTGAGCAGGTTCTCTGTAGTCCTGTCAGCGTCATATCACCTTGTCCCGTTTTTCCAGGACGACTCCAATTAATTAAAAAAGGCTTCCCTCAAAAAAGAAATGAAGTTCCATCAAACGCGCGTAATTAAACAACGACTCGACGAATTTATTTAATGAGGTCGTAAGCTACTGCAAAGTGAAATACTCAAGGAAATTGAAAAAAATGTTTACAGAATGAACGATTAATGCATGACAGATTTGAGGTGGGATGTTCTAGAAAGCTGGACTGAAAATTTTTGAATATTAAAACCCACCTAATCCCAAAAAGTATTTTTTTGGCAAATCAAAGAAAACTCTTTTACATCTTGTTAACACTCGTAACTTGAGTAAGATGAAATAAAACGTAATGGAATACGGAATTAAAAATATTACATTAATTAATTTATTTTATTCCACCAATAATTATTTCTGACGTAGGGTGGAAATCGGATCAGTCATTTAGCATCGTTCTTATAGAGAGCGAGATTAGAACTGTTTATTCTCATATTATTGAAAGTGAACTGAAGTGTAAATTCTTTCCACTTCATTAAAAATCACTCTTCACGGCGGTAGGTGCTTGAAGTCTGAAGTTCAATTAAAAACGTGTGAAGTATGAAGTCAAGTAAGTTAAAGTAGTTAATTTGAAGTATGAAGTTCAATTAAAAACGTTTGGAGTATGAAGTATGAAAACCCATCACTACCGTGTAATGCATTGAGTATATCGTGATGTCTTGGGACCTGCCTAAAATTCACATAACTTATTCATTTGGACAACGATGTATTGAACATTGCCCACATGTCTCAAATGGTTTCCATATAAAAAAATACTACTTCTAAATGGTTTCTTCTTTTATACTTTAATTTGGCTCCTCCCATAAGCTCAAGCTTTGGCTCATATTATGGGAGGTATAATGTCTTTAAATTTTTTTAAATTAACTTTAGAAGTGTATAAATCGCGGGAAAGTCAAACATAAAAACGGGTTTCAGATTTGTTAAAATAGTACGAATAGTATTATGCAGGGGCGTGCAGTGGGAACAAAAAGCATGACATTTTCCAAATATTTTGAAAAAAAAAATACGAGATATATCTCGTAATATTCAAATCACAATAATTAAAATTTTATTCAGATTTTAATTTTTCATAATATTATGCCAGATAAATATTTAATTTTGATATTTTTTCCCAAATATACGGTTTAATAAAAGGCATGCTTCTTGTTCCAACTGCACGCGACTGATGTTCCGAGTATGTAAAACCGGGGTTTCACGTATTTTAAATTTTGATGCATAGGTAACAGTAGTAGTAGTAGTGTCAAATTTAGATTATAGGTACTTGATTCGGTCACATATATTGCTATTCTACATATTTGTTATTCTATTGGCATTCTACCATAGTTTCATGTTTTACCTACTATCAGATACTTATAAATTGGACCCGCTGCAAGATAATAGAAAAACATTATAATATTTATAATATAATATACAGGTAGGCTTTGTTGAAAAAAAATGCAAAGTTTGATATTGCACTTCTCTATAACTGTTGATCTAGGTCATGGTTGCTTGAATATTTTTGACTCATTATCAAGGCAGGAATCTACCTGTAAAGTTTTTGCTACTAGCTATGAAACACCCTGTATTTTTTGCGCAATACAATTAAATATTAATCGAAAAAAATACATTTAGCGCCAGAAAATATCTTTCACAACCTGTTATGCAATGTTTAAAAATGTATATTCTAAATCATCGAGCCATGGGCAACGTTAATAATTAACATTCACCTGAGTCGCGTTTCAGAGATAAAATCCTTTAGGATCTGATCCACTTCGTGATCATTTTAAGGGTGTATTCACGTCAAAAAATTTCACAGGTTTCTGTTAAAAAACATGTAAAGTCTCGATTAGATTCGCGAAGTATTCCGTATATCCAAAATACGTTATTCAGGCGAATAACGAATTACTTGACATATTCCCCATTTCGGCGTCCACTTTTCAATTACCCCCACCATAGCTGTAGCCACGCCCCCGTTCGAAAATTGATTTGCTTGCAAGAACAAATAATGGTTAGATAGTTTGCGTCCGTCCTGATGAAGACACGATGGTATCGAAACCGGTAAACGTAGTTACTAGTTAAGTGGTTAATAAAAAGTTGTTTAATTAAAATTAATAATTAATACAGCCACAAAGTTAACGCTGTACATCGAAAATACGTTATTGTTGTTTTTATTCCCGGCAACGTGATTAGGTATTGTTTGACCAAGCCAGGAAACGTCTGGCGGTAAATAAGTCTCGGATGTAAAATTGTATCAAGCGGATGAATATTCATGGCGACGCCCACGAGCGAAGATACTGGACGAGAACGGCGTGCGTGCCGCTTTTTTGGACTCCCGGAACGTTGCGTGGTTTCACACGTGAAATGTAAATAGTGGCGGAAAAACTAACTCGGCTGAAATATTCCTCGGCTAATGAATAACCAAAGCGCAAGTCAAGCGCGAAATACGCAATGCATAAATTAATAATTTGTGGAATATTATCATTCAATGATGTAACGTAATTACACAGATGGAAGACTGTGAAAATGATATTTAACATCAGAAAGATGTTGGTGAGGAAATTCCGGCTAGTCTTGGCATTGCCGATGATCTGCATAAGAACACACAAAAAGATGAGAGTATGGTGGTCCTTAACACGACAAGAAAGGTGAAACATGCATACACGTTCTCCGCATAAACAAATAAAGTATGTTTCTATAGCATTCACACACCATGTGAACCCTCTGCCTTGGTGAAGATGCATAATAATAGCCCCTAACAAATAATTGCAGTGTGCCATAAGAGATAGAATGCTGAATATCTCTAATATATTCTGCGCAATGAGATTCGGAAGACTTCTTCTGAAGCTTTATTTCCGCACTTCATACGTGAGCATTGCTTTTTTAAAGAGGCATAATAACAGCCCTTCTAATACATTGTTATGTGGATTTTATTCCAAGCATTAATTGAAAAGCTCATGAAGCCACGAGAGAAAGAAAACTCACCCTAACAATGAGAAATTTTGGGTTAATTTTATCCTTACAAAACCGCATAACGTAGCTATCATCTGTAATATGGCAATGGTGAAGCCAATTTTAATGCTGCAATAAAAATGTACCAGAAGATACAAAGTGCAAGAATGACGTTGATTTCCAGTAGTCGAGACTGTGATAGGTTAGGTTAGGATAAGTGCTATGAAAACATACAGTTTAATAATAGAAAAATTACATTGGCCGGCGAGTACGTATCATTTAGCATGCGAAAATTAAAACAAATAGCACTCCGACAATCACGAGTAAAAAGAGGCTCCTAATAGGATCATCTTTTAGTATTTGATAAACCTGGTTATTCCAAGTTTTTTCTGACCGACCCCTCTTTGTGGCGCCGTCAATACCAACTTGCGTCAATTAAAAAACACAACAGACAGATTAAATAACTAAGGTGCTCTGTAAGTACACGTACACGCTCATTAAACAAGAAAAACATTTTTAAATTGACTATCTGAATATCTGTGAAACTACAACATAGTCTAGAAAAGGATAATGTGGACAATAATAATTAATCAACAAAGGAATAGATTACGCGAATTAAATTACGCGTAATATTTAATAATAAAAATAATATCATAGAACTAAATGTTAAATTACGAACATAATGTTTTTTTAATGACATCGCATACACACTATTATAATGGAAGAGAAAAAGTATCTAGACACTTAGAAAAAATAAAATACTGTTTTAATGATAAAATTGTGAGGAAAACGAGTTTATTGTTAGGTGGCATCAAGTTATTCACCCTTCTTGTGGCATCGCTGAAAATACTTACTTATATCGTGCTGTGCAGATCGAATATTTACATAACGCATCAATCATCTCAACTGATAAATATATGTAATTGCCATGAATATATATGAGGTTTATGGAAAAAATATAACATAGCACCGAAGTACTGCAATTTTTTCTAATCAATCACATTGTACAAATGATTCAAAGCATTCATATTGCGAAGAAAATTAATTACAATATTTCGACCCCCTTCGTTAAGTATTTATAGTAATTAACATTAAGACACATTTAGTTCTAGTATTTCGCTTGTATATTGTGCATTTTAAAGCAGCTTGTTGGTGTGATGGTAATCTATTGGTCGGTGGTTTGAGCACCATTCCAGGACATTAGCAAGATAGTTCTATTTTCATCGCACAGGCGCATAGTTTATTTTCAAAAAGTAAGTAATATTGTAACATAAAGTGAATATCAAAAAATATATTAAAAAATGAAAACAATGTTTACTTTCACTATTTGTTTATAACGATTTTAACGTTTTGGATACTAACGCATCATCTTCAATAATGTTACTAATACTAAACTTAAGACTTTTGACGGCGTGAGGAGTGGGGAGGAGATTAGGGTCCGGTGAATATGTGGGCGTGATCATTAGGCACAGAAGAAGCCAACATTTCCACCGGATTCTAATCTCCATCCCATTTCTCACGCCTAGTCTTAAGTTTAGTATTAGTAATATTACTGAAGTTGATGCGTTTGCATCGAAAACGTTATAATCGTTATGAACAAATAATGAAAGTAAACAAAGTTATCATTTTTTAATATATTTTTTAAAATGGCCAAGTTAAAATAACAAAGTTACTTAGGAAAATTTCGAAAAATGTGGCATTTATTTTTTTTCAGAAGAAGAAGATATAATCATAGCGAATACAAAAAAAGAACTTATTTCAGACAATGATACTGCTGTTAATTATGTTTGCTTTTGAATACAACAAATAGCAAATTAACTTTTCTAAATACATATTTTCGCGCATGCTTGTCAATAACATAATATAAAATAAATCGAAAAAAAATGAAAATATCATTCAAAACAAATTAAAGGAAATAATAAAGGAAATAATAAGGAAGAAATAAAGAAAAAAATAAGTTACAAGAACAAAATATTAATGAAAATAACAAAATGAGTTAATAATAACTCTACGAAAAAGAATAAAGAAAGGGTTAATAAAATTAAGAAGGATTGCACCATAGACACAGCAGCAGAAGCAATAGACTTCGCGATCCAGAAGTCCACTGCCGGCAGAAACTTCTTAAGAGTAGTGACTTCATATGGCGTCTATGGAAGAGTCCAGCATTGTCAAGTCCGCATTGTCGAGGCGAAGGAAGGCGCTCGGGGTCGGGACGCAGCATAGCTATAAATAGCACGCCAATAATAAGCAAGGCAATACCTTTTGAATACAAAATAGAAGCCTGGGAGTTTTCTAGAAGTTTTAAGTATTTCTGTTTTGAAGTTTTATGATTAAGTTGCGATCAGCGATCGACGTAGTACGGAGCTAGTTTCGCTTGATCATTTTCGACCGCGATCATTAGAAAGTTGATATTTAAAAGTTTTAATTATTTCCAAATAAATTTTATCATTAACGTGACCATAATATACTCGTATGATTAATATTATTTAATAATTTATAAAAAATATTTTAAATTTTAGAGCCACTTCTCGATTGCTCTGGCATTTCATAAAGGATTAATTGCATTGAACATCACATTTTTAGATTTGGATTTCGTCCTAAATGGAAATCTCGTTATTTTTGTTTCTCTGCATCATATTCGTACAAGTGTGGAATTGCTGGTGGATTTTTAAAAAAATAACCATATTTAGAGCAAAGAAATTTCAGTCGTCCATAATCTAATTTATATTTTTTTTTAACACATTCAAAACAAATATTTCCACGTGGTACACAAAAATCTTTAACTTGCTTGCTGTCGTTTTATTGCGAAATCGTAAATATAATATGTAATTGGTGTTGAAAGAGTTTGAGCCCTCAATCCGATGAGTATCACAGGACCAAGCGTGATGGTATGTTATAATTATCCATGTAGCTTTTAGAAAAACCAAACCACGCAATTGTGGCGTTAAAGGATAGTGTCAAAATGAGTTATCGTATGGTCGTTGCAATTTTAACAACAGAAAAGTTAATATCAAAATGCAGATAATTTTTTTTCGTAACATTTTTAATGGATTTTGTTACAGAAGTGCACGCGATGGTACCTTAACAATTTAAAAATACTCTCCCTGGCGTTAACACTTAATGAATTCAAATAAGTGATGGAAGATAACAATCCTTTCGTTTATGACGCACTCGACGATGTTCGGCAATTCTGTGAACTGAAGAGTGCATAAACGTTATCGCTGTGAATTTATCGCCTATCTAATAAGTCTTAAGGTAGTTTTAAGGTTTTGAACGGTCGTCTTTGGCGAAAAATTTAAGAATATGTTGACGATACGCAAATAAAATGTGAAAATGATTTATTTTCAGTAGGAAGTCCTTCCTTGAAAATTATTGGATCAAAAATATATATGTGGACTGTATCATGGAATTCGATACTGTTAAAAATTATAAGTTTATAGAACCCTTGAAGAGAACTGGAGTCGATGAAAAGTACATCAGACTAATACAAAATCTGTACTGGAACCAAACAGCTCAAATCGAAGTAGTATGAGGTGCGTATGCATGAACGAATTTTAAAGACGTGCTACTATATTGAAGTATATTGTCACCCTTCGCTTTTATTCCTGACTCAGAATTTGTCTTTATTTATTTTATTTAAACGTCTTTATTAAGTTATTAATACGTAACATTATCATTAAATAATATTAACCATTCGTACATGAATGCGGTGGAAATGCGGTCACTAAGGCGCTCGTGTGGAAAATCTTTGAACGATAGAGTGAGGAATTAACAAATTAGAAGTGAATGTAATGCTGGCTGTTGTGTGGTAAACAGAATAAATAAAGGAATGCTGAGATGGTTTGGTCTTGTAGAACGTATGAGCGAGGTTAGGATGGTTAGGAAAATATATGGGGTGAGTGTTGAAGGAAACAGGAATAGACGGCGTTCGCGAAAGATCTGGCATGATAAAAATACTACAAATATTGGGATTTATAGGATGGCCCTGTTAATTGCCTCAACAACTTTTTGTAATTTTTTTTTTAAAAAGTTGTAGATCTCAAAAAGTTTTATAAAAAACTCATTGACGACATCTTTCTATATGTTAAGGTTAACACACAATGGATCAAAATGACTAAAAGTTACTAAAAATATACGGGATGATATTTATATAATACGGGTAGGCTATCTATATAAATAAAAATGTAAATGTTCGTTTGTACAAAATCGCTAATCCCTGAAAGTTCTTCACTAATTGCTTTGAAATTTTGGTACAACGTTGCATTTGAATACGAGGATGTTTTTGTATACTTACTTTATTTTATAAACCAAGAATTTATTTATTTATTTTCCAAAATCTTAAATCTCCTAAAGTTCTTAAACTATTTCTTTGAAATTTTGACACAGCGCAGCGTTCCATTCGAATTCGCACAAATAATTTGAAAAAATAATGCGCCGGTACCTACCCTTTCAATACTGATAAATATTTAGATATAGGTATATAACATTTTCCGAATTCAAATTTTTTAATTACATTCGATTCTTTGCTTAAATAAATTGTTTGAACCATATATCCATATCTATAAAACTCAATGTCTGACACTCTGTCTGTTCTCTATAAAAATCTACATCGTTTGTCTGATTCGACTCCAATTTTGCGTAGGTATGCTTTAGGACGTGGCGAGTAACATAAGCAACATTTCCTTTCTTCCCTTTTACCTTAAAATGTGCAAAATAAAGGAACCGTCCCATATCCACCCTGAACCACCTTCTTGAGTCTTGAGTGTAACTATGGACAAATGCAATAAAATAAGGTAGTCGGTGTGACGAAAATGAAAGCCTTCCTCGTTAACCATGTCATGCGCAGAATGCAGTGCGCAGTGAAGCCGCGGAGGAAGAATTCCAAGTGTCACTGAGGGTTTAATGAGGACACATCCGGGCAGTTGGTAAATTAAAATACAAAATGGCACCATTGTTAAACAAACGACCCGTTTTGCGTGTCCTTAATTCAGAGAAACAGGTTCCTAATTATTGCGCTAAATTTACGGCCGTCGGGTGTTCCGCTAGGGTAGATTTTCAAAATAAAACGTCACACATTTGCGTCCCATCACAGAGATGTCGCCCTCAATCTTTGCGTATCTTTTCACTTGGTCATGCACTTAAATACCGTCATATAAATTCGCTTATCTTTTGTGCCGCAACTAATAGGATTCATTTATCCTACGGCAGGGGTAGGCGAATATGCCAAAATGTAAATTATTTAAAAAAAATACGAGTAATAAGAAAGGAACGGAAAAACTATTTAATTATTTTAATGTTTTAAATTTAAACGGATTTTTTTTTTAATTTGTTGAGAACCTTTGTAGATGTAGTTGGTTATTCTGAATTTGCAAATCATTTATTAGAAAATAATCACGGTTTTGTTAAAAATATAGAACTTTCTATTTTACACATAAATAATTTTGGTCTGAAATTGAATAATTTAAAATCATTAGAAAGTATTAAAGCATCTAAAAGTAAACTTAATATTATTAATAATCAATTAAATTTAGCTACTGGTCCAATTCTAAAAAATTTTCCTATAATTTTGTGTAATCAAGAACTTCAGCAATAATATTTAAAAATATTTTTTCAAATAATTTAAAAAAACAAAAGACATCATTCATTTTGATATCAGACATTTATAAAACACCCTGACGATTTTTAAGAAATATGTAGGCGTAATTAATGAATATAAGTAGATATAAACAAATAGAAAAATACTTAATTATTTAAGTGTTTTAATTTATAACGGAATTTTTTGTTAATTATTTTAATGTCGAAATATTTTTTCAAAATAGAATTATTGTCTTCAAGCTTTTTTGTTGACTGTTTATTTACGAAATCGATTGGTTTTTCCAAAAGTATAGATACCAACTGAATTTAATTTTTATTTAATCTCCAAGGAATATCCACAAACTAATAGCTGATTACAATCGTAGATATACTTATTCACGTTTTTAAAAATAAGAATTTTTAGGAATTTCAATGCAAATCCTGAACGGTACAGATTTGCATTGAAAATATATCTGGGGTGGCGAAGGGGTAAGTAAGAAAAAAAGAAAAAGTTTTTATTCTATAAAGAAGTTACGGACGTTACACGAAGTTACGATGGACGGCCAGAGGACAACGAAATTATTGTAATTGGGATGATATTATTCACGTTTGTGTATTTTTTTAACGTAAATCTATGAGAATAATATTGAAAAGCAATTGATATATTCGTATCAGTCTAAAGAATTCTATAAGATGAACAAATAATATATATTATCTTCAGTAACTTTTATTATTTTAAATCCCCACCAGGAACATGTCGGCAGAATTTAATAAATTTTGATTCAAATCAACATGAAAGACACGGAATTAGTGCCATTCAGGAAGAAGTTCAAATCCAAAAAATCTATAATGTACACGCAAATTCAAAAAATCTATAATTTACAGTGAAATTTTAGAAATGCTTTTGTACAAATGAACAAAAAAAATTTTAACCATTATTTAACCAACCTTATTTTTTTATTTTTTATTTTATAAAAGTAGTTTCACCAAATTAATTTTATTTTGCACTATAATCTTAACAATACATTACTCCCCAAAAAGAGCTTCTACTCGTGCTTTGGTGATAAATACACATTATTATGTTAAAAAAATACGTAAATCTATCAGGTTATGCACAATTATAATATACACAGTTATAGTTAACCTCTATTTATAAAAAGGGAAAAAATTTCATCCTTGTTACCTATGGTACCTAGCTAGGTCCTAATGAATAATGCTAAATTTGGATCAGATTTGTACAGAAACGATACAGACTTGTACAGAAAATATATCAGGGGAGGGGCTGGAGTAAAGGGGTGGGAGGAGGGGGGAAATTTTACCTATGTAATCCGCCAGGTCCCAAAAAATAAGAATGTATAATTTGGGTCCGTTCGGTCTAACGGTATAGATTTGCATGGAAAATATATCAGGGGAGGAGGTGGGGTGAAGGAGAGGGGATAAATGTCATATTTTTTACATGTCAGGTCCTGAACGGTACAGATTTGAATTGAAAATATATCTGGGGTGGGGAAGGGGTAAAATGTCGCGTATGTTACCCGCCGGCTCCCCAAGAATAATGCAAATTTTAAATATATCATTGAAAATATATCAAGGGTTGGAGAAGGGGTAAAGAAAGGGAAGTCACCTATGGTACCCGCCGGATCCTAAAGCATAAGTATGCAATATTGGAGTCCAATCGGACAAACGGTGTAGATTTGTATAGAGAACAGACAGACAGACGGACACTGAGTTTTATAGGTATCGATATATGGTTCAAAAGCTTAACGCTTAAGCAAATACAACCGAATGTAATAAAAAAATAGAAATCGGAAAAAGTTGGTACCTTTATCTAAATTTAATTATAATTTTTATCAATATTGAAAAGGTACGAACCGGCGCCTTTTTTCAAATAATTTGTGCGAATTCGAATGGAGTGCTGTGTCAAAATTTCAAAGAAATAGTTTTTAGAAAGAATTTTAGGAGATTTTAGTTGGTGGACAATCGAACATTTATATATTTAATCATATAGATAATAATATCTGTAAATGTTGGTATTGAGATATTTCTAATAAATAATCGTTATTTGTGAACTTACCTGCTATCCTTTAAAAAAAAATAAGATTTTCACATAATGATAATGAAATACACAAAATATTTTTTTATACTAAGTAATTTTGCTCTTAAAAAACTTCATTGTAGTGAACATATTTGGCGTTTTGTGTCAGAAGGTTGTCGATCCCTGGCCTTGGGGTTCACTGCCCTTGCTTTATTACGACAGACATGAGAAGGCGTGTCACTCACTGTGACATGAGCCAGAAATTAGGGAATGGGGTTGGCAAGAACTGCAATGCCCGGGCTTCGCAGAATGTGGAAGCGAATCATAAACACCAAAATCGGACATGTTTTAAAGGTTCGGTAACAATTGTTCTACTGAACTGGGAGTATATGTAGAATCCCCTTTTATTTTAGACCTTCCCTATGTTTTAAAAAAAGTATCATTTTTCTGGCGTAAGATAAAAAAATTATGTACACTCGACACAGGCGCCTACGGCTACATCATCAAACATTAAAAAAAATATGTAAAAATTCTTTAACAATTTAAGCTGTAAATATACGTTTTTTATTATTTAAAAATAAGTAAAATACGAAAACAATTTCGTTTTACGGATGTCGGCCCTTGTAGCCCAGTGAGTATGACACTGTATTCTCACACCGAGGGTTCCGGGTTCGATTCAGGTGAGGTCACCTAGCCTGGGTGTTTTGTGATGTATTTCGCTTCTGTAATTGGGCGTCTTGACCTGTTGAAGCTTAAAATTTAAAAAAAAATCAATAACTTCGATTCTTACATCGAACATATAATCATTAAAAAATGAACCAATAGAAAGAGTCACGCAATGTAGGTGCTTGGGTTCATGGGTGAATGCGAAATGGGATTCAACTCAAGAAGTAAGAGCTAGAATAGAGATGGCTCTAAGGGCGTTCTCCAACCCTTACCTAGCCTACAATTTTGAATGCTTCTGATTCTATGTTATATCTTCGCCATTCTCTTTTGTGGGGCGGAAGCCCAGACCACCAAAATATTTGAAATGAACTAAGGTATATTCTTTCTTTAAAAAATTACTACGAACTTGTTAATTTTGATACAATTAAGAAAAGTTCCTTCCAAATATTCTCAAAAAGTATAAGATCTTAGCAAATGTGTCGCGCTTTATAACGAAAATTTGTTTTGCTCGAAGCGACTCCGTTTGGAACGAAATAAAAAAGAATAAAAAAACAACAGTTAAAATTTAACTGTAACTGGTTGCGGATATTTTATACGCACCGTATGTTTTTCCGAGAAACGATTCTCGACGTTTCGTTGAATTCTTATTCAACGTCATCAGGAGGACGTCCTTTACCCTTGAGAGACGTCGCAGTAAAGTCCGCCGACTAGTACATATTGCACCCTGGCGACCTCTATTGTAGAAGAAGTGAACACTCCACAACAAAGTGCATATAATTTACGCCCTCGAAAGCTGTAATCAGTCAGCCCTCGTCCTCGTCGTCGTCGTCCCCCTCGTCGTCCCCCTCCTGATGACGTTGAATAAGAATTCAACGACACGTCGAGAATCGTTTCTCGGAAAAACATACGGTTCGTATAAAATATCCGCAACCAGTTACAGTTAAATATGTCTAACGACCGTAATAACAACCTTAACTCTTTAATAACAGTTAAAGTTATATTTTTTTCAATGTAGAAAAGAAAAACCCTTTGAGCTTTTCAGAGAAACTTGTGATTCGTTGCTACGCCATGCTGTCAACAATCCAATGTAATTTTTCCTTCCACTTCCATTTCCAGATTATTTCGACTTGAATTATGCTCGATTTGGGCTACATTAAAATTTTATGTTCGGAATATAATGTTGCTTGACGTGTGCCTTCGTCGTTTTAGTGCGTAGAACACGCATCACGCAGCGGGGTGCGTGACCCAATGGGGCCCCGGTGCGTTGTGCGAGGCTATTACCCAAAGCCACAGAAGATCAAACTATAGAAATTATATGTGGAATTTTTAAATGGGGAGGAGCTCTGTTTTGAGTTTATCTTCTTTTAGTGAATTGAGGGTATTTTATTTTAATGGAAGTTGCACATTGTAGTGGCAATACGTGAAGGTAGTGGGAAACAGCATGTAGTGGGGAATGTAGCGAAAATGCGAGACCGGGAAATGCACTTGAAATTAGTGTTCAGTAATATCTAAACATAATAATTTCGTTCACCGCTAAAAAAACGAAATTACAAGGCTGAAGAAAAACTCGAACCTTGAACGCACAGATGGCAATGCGGCAACTACATGACAAAGCCACCGCCGATTCTCCGTAGCCCGTCAAAAATATGCCATAAGAGAAGGGCTTATTTAAGACGTGAAACATTGATTGAAGAATGTTTTTGTTTGTCTCAAATATTTTAAATATTCGAGGTTATTTCTGTTAATATGATTATCGGAAATGCGTGTAGCGAGAATCAGCATGTAGCGGGAATGCAAGAACACGAAAAGTGCGCGCATCCATTAAACTGTCAAAAGTTTATTCGCTTGAAATTAGTGGTACAGTAATATAAATGCTTAATTTAAAAGCTAGCGAAAGATTGTTTATTGAATTTAAAATAAAAAATGTTTTTTGAATTAAGATATTAGGTGTGTATTAGGATTTCATGTTATTATCAATATTTTTGCAAAAACGACGTAATTGTCGAATATACTGTTTTGTACCTACACACTATTGTATAATATGCCTGTCTCAACACATATATTTCTAGTGAGATAGGCACATTCCAACCAAAATTTATATTTAAATTAAATAGAAATAAACAAAATAAAAATAAAATAAAAAAAATAAATGACCATTAAACACTCTTTTCACAAACCACTTAAGCGGCAACTTATTGACCGATAGTGGCTACTGCGCGGTTACGTCTAATGTTTCGTAAAACCTGTTTTTCAATGTTCAAACTATCATTTATCAAAAAGAGAAGTGGTCTTAAGTATATTATTTACCGGGTTTTCGGTTATATGACGCCGTATACATGAGCACAACTGTAAATGCCATCTGGCAACAGATAAAAAGTACTTAGATAAACCATAGTATATCATACGATGATCTACAGTCGGTCTTAAGGGTCTGCAGTAATAACGTCTCTACAATAATACGTGTCTACGGTTATTACGTGTATACGGTAATTGCGTGTGGGCAGTGATTAGGTATGTAAAGTAATTAAGTCTATGCGGTAATTACGATCTAAGGTATTTACGTGTTTGTGGTAATCCATTATATGTATAAATAGATTTATATTCTGTCTATAGTTTTCTGGAATATTCTATCGTGTACATGCGACCTTTCTGGCCGACGTTTCGGATCCCATTGGAGGGTTCATCATTAGGGCTAATGTGACACACATGAAATCGTACATGACACGTATGAAAACTTTTTGAAGGGCTAACGACATATCGCACGGCCGGTTTAAGTGATAAAAAATACTTAGATGTGATATTGTATCACAGGTGGAATTGGTGAACGTCACACTGGGTAAAGTGATCACTTAAGTCAGCCAGGTCGTGAGCCTTATAGACATCCGAAAGCTTTCATACCACTTTCCCATATAAAGAATAGCTTCTTCTCTATGAGACATCTATAATATATCCTGATTAATGATGTCCCCCTGGGGATAAAAACCAGTATAGTGTTCTTGAAAATTTTTAACATACTCAAAATAAAAGAATATACAGAGTAATAATAGATATATATCCTCAATACTTTACTGATGTATTCCTGCCTTGATTATGATTTGAAAATGTTTAAGCAACCATGACATTATATCAATAGTTATGGAGTTATGCACTATCAAAATTTTCTTTTTTTTTTGCAATATTCTGACTCGTTTTTTACAAAACGTTGAATTATCATTACGGGTACGTATATTGATTATAAAAAAAATCATTCTTTACACTAAAAGTTAAATACAATAATAAAAACCCTGAAAAAATTCCAATTGGAATGTTATCCAAGTGGGGTTGGAAAGTTTTTATCATTTTATTTGACTTGTATTAAAGGAAATGAATTTTTCACATGAGATATAAATTACTATAATGATAGTCGAACGTTTTGAAAAAAGGAAATGTAAAAAAAAGTGCAACTTTGATGTCGCATATCTCCTTAACTATTTATATTAGGTCACGGCTGCTTGAACATTTTCGACGCATAATCAAGGCAGGAATATACCTGTAAAGTATTGTGGAGTAGCTCTGTTACACCCTGTACATAAAAGTGTTGACTGCACCAAAAGTAGTGGAAAACTTTTTATAAATTAATTAGAAAATACCATAAAAAATGGAATAAAACTGTTAATCAATTAAAAAGAGACTACATATAAGGTCGATAAATTTTCATTAACTTACCAGACTGCCGTGGCAAAATTGGATAACGCGCCATCCCCAGATAGATTGGAGGTCCGTTGGTTCGAATCCCGGTAGCACTTAAAATATTTTTTCGTTAATTAGATCTTTCTGAATGTCTTTTCCAATTGATTTATAAAAAATTGTTTAAAATGAAACATGCTTTTCCATATGTGCAATGTCTGAAAGTATAAAACACTTAAACAATATATGCTTTCGAGATAATTTTATTTCTCAAAGGACCAAAGCTTCCAGTTCAAATCACATGCCTTGTAGAACCGTTTCAACGAATTCTTATGAATCGCGAGCCACATGTTTACCATCCTTTAGTAATACAATGTTGTAATCATAAAATACGACTATATACAGTTATTTAGCAAGTATAAATGAGTATACATATACAGTATTTTATTTATGGGAAGATTAAATAAAACTTTGCTAAATTAACCTCAATCACGATTGTGCTTTTTTGGTAAATCATTAAGAGTTATGATTTGTGAGAAAGGTAACTGAATTTTGAAATTATTAATTTATTGAATAAACCGGCAGTGTTCACATTAGATGTAAACATATTTAAATATTGAATACATTTAGTGTGAGCGTCTAACGGACAGGGATTGAAATAGAAATCTTAATACAATACAATATTTTGTGCTAACATGTAATAAATGTAAATTGTAGCTCTATTGAAAAAAATTTTGATTTGATAAAAAATCAATTGATTTATCCTGACGACATCTATACTGACTAGTTCAAAGGTTAATGCCTGAAAATCATTGCGTATTTATAAGCTTTGAATTAATTTTGAAAATGTAATTTTTATATTTTTTTATTGGATATTACTTTATTGCAGTCTGATATTTGAAATAGGTAAA
Organism: Agrypnia vestita; assembly: GCA_016648135.1. Lineage (NCBI taxonomy): Eukaryota > Metazoa > Arthropoda > Insecta > Trichoptera > Phryganeidae > Agrypnia > Agrypnia vestita. The sequence continues at coordinate 10,938 of JADDOH010001078.1, read as the reverse complement.
ATATTTTATATTTGTGACAATAAATATACCTGTAAAAGCAATTTTGAATTCATAGTTTCTACACATTCGTACATCTTTTCTATGAGAAGATGTATGAATGTGGCCGAAACAAAAGTGGTGTGCCAGGATAGAAGGGTGTAGCGTTCAATCTTCTCTGCCTTAGTTTATAATTTAGTATACATTACAATAAATTTTTAAATGAATAAATATATAATTGATAAAATAATTAGAAACAGAAACACAGAATTATCGGTAAGGTAAGGTAAAGCAAAAAGATAAATCAAAATAAAATATAATTACAAAATATATATATTTTTAATATATAATGGTTTTTCTATTCAGCCTATTTGAATTTTTTTTTATAATTGTACCATTAACGGGCTGTTTTTCAAATGTTTTAAAAATGAGATTATTTGTATTTTACGGTTTTATTTAATTAGTTTAAGGTTTCTAAACCCCTTGTTAGGATTTTTTCTCCTTCCCTGCTTTGCTATGTAAAAGCAAAGAGCTTTTTGCGCACCAAGGCGTGCGTATCTGAAGATCTCTGAAAGAAAAGTGCTGACGGTAGAGTGGATTCTTCATTATCCGCGCAAGAAAGTGCATGTGGAAGGTGCTTCAAGAGTCGTGGTTGCGCGAATCACACTCCTCGAGAAACTGTGTTAAGTCATGCACAGAGTGATTCGAATATTCTATAAACTAAAAGCAATATATTAAAAAAGAAATATATATATATATATATATATATATATATATATTGATTTTCAGGGTATTTTAGTGTATATGTTAAATTATTCGGAAGAATATATTATATACATTAAAAAGAAAATTGCTTAATACTCCACATTAAAAATATAGAGATAAAATTACCAGCTGTGGAATCTATGTAAACTATTTCATGAGAAGGACGACAGATGTCTCTAGCATAGTTCCTTTTAATAAATATAAGGTTTCAGTTTGGAACATACATATATAACTTTAAAAAAATTGATAATATCTGGACTTTATCAAAAATGATGGATTTGATGAACGTGGCATTAATCATTTAAATTTATCTTAATCAATATATTTTTAATTTTACACTTCAACAGGCAAGGAGGCCCAATTTCAGAAGCGAAACACATAAAAAATACCCATCTTGAGTAAATCACATAGATTAATTGTGTCCTCGCCGGGAATCGAACGCTCGGAAAAATTATATCGTCCGAAATAAAGCAATAAAAAAAACCTTTTTTTTGTTTTTAATAAAACATATACGAGTATCTTCAACTTTTTTTGTTAAAAACAACCGTTTTGCTCCACGGATAATTTTATAAACTGCATTTGATATAATGAGAGTAAAAATAAAAAATAAATAAAATACGTGAGTATACAGAATATGAAAAATACTTATTTTTTAGTCGATTTTAGGTAAACTAAGCACAATTAAAAGAAATAAAATGCAAAGTAATGTATTTTACTACTTATTTATAAAGTTAAAAGGTATATCACATAAAAATTGTGGTAGTATTGGATCAATTGAGCAAGGAATTTCAACTCACAATATATTAAAACAATAAAAAAATTATTAAATTGATTTAAATAACATATTAATTTAAATAACATGTGCATTTTAGAAAAACAGTAAAGAAATATATGTATTTATTTAACGATTTCAGATGGTTCCAACATTGTCATTACTTCCTCTGAAGCACTACTTCGCCAAGACAATTTTCTCAAACAGGGTATTATTGTATCAGATGATATTAATAAATTTGGAATACATCCGAGTTTGTTTATATTGTAGTCTTTCTGCCTGACTTCTTGAACATCCACCGATATTTGTCCGATTGGAAATATCAAATTGTATATAACGTCAGCACCATGTATTAAAATTTTATGTGTACTAACTGGCATGTTGTACCATTCATACAATCATATATAGAGTCTCGCAGTTTCCACGCAATAGTCTTTAAATAATACGATATTAATTTTTTTCCTGAAAATTAGATTTTCAAAATAATTAAAAACTTTTGAACAAGTTCAGGATCAATACCGGTATCAGATTTCTCGGAATCATCTAAAAATGTATTTCATCCTAAATGTTTAGAAATGCCAACAAATAGTCCCTGCTGCTAAAAATATTTTTAATGTGGCTTTCCTTTCTTTTACTTTATTTTTTGCTTCAGGTCCTCGAACTTTTTTTTATATCTAAGCGTTAAGATATATGAATTTTTTATATTTTTTATATGAAGTTCGTTATATTCAATTTATCAAGTTCTATTACACCGTGTATATGAACTTCCATGACAAATAATTGTAATAGCATTCTACGAGAGTCATATGAAGACCCCATGTCAAGAAGTTGTTAACTAACATTCAAGTCATTTTGAGATAATTAGACATTTGCATTTCGCCTTTGAAAAATATGTTTTATTGCTAATTCAAGATTATTTTTTATTGATTTATATCACTAAAATATCAAAAAAGTATTTACAAAGTAAAAAAAATGCATTTATGCACAAAAAAATAAAAATATACTAATTTCGCCTCTGGAACTCATTTTTAATAGAATACCTTTTTAAAATTGGTTAAACACGAACATCAAACAACGCTTCAAAATCTATCCATTTTTACCACACATTATCCAAAATTTAAAAATACCTGGCATATTAATTAATTATACAGAACATGGTATGTACCATTTAAAATTATTGAAAAATAATATATAAATACATATAATAATAGTCTTCAAATAAAAACAAATATAATACAGTACTGCCAGAGTAAACTTTATATTAACCATAAATATTACAATCAAATTAAAAGGCGTGTTAATTTCAGAATGATGGCAGAACATGTTGTTATTGAAGATAACGTGTTCTTACCATTAACAAATTTGATTTTAATGAAAAAGTATATTTAACATGTTCATCCCTTTGATTTGAACATGTTCTAATTATTTTTAAGTTCTGAAATTATTTCCAATGGAAAGAGCGTTCAATATTTAGTTTAGACAGCTTATTAACTCACTTTTGACAAAAATGTTAGTTAACAACTTCTTGCCGTGGGGTCTTCAATATATTAAAAAATATATAAAATACAATGCCGACCAGTTTCACTAGTGCGCTAATAAAATATTTGAAACCCGGCCCACGGGGGCCGCCCCAGGTGTGCCGGCGGCGCAGTCCGCCCCTGCCTGTCTATAATTTGCATTTTTTATTATTAACACACCGCTAACCTGGTTTAAAGTCATCACAGAGCTGAACTTGGGACTATTACTGCGAATGGTTTAAAGTTATGATTAAATAATAATGAAATGTAAGGAAAATCGATCACTTTACACGTCGACAACTAGCTGTCGTTAAGTTAGCAATAGATAAGTCAATACCGCGTGTACACTGATGGGTGTCTGTGACTGCAAATGTCGCGTAAATATAATATATGTGGTATAAAATCCAAGGCAGAAAAAAAAATTAATTCAGTCACCGAGGATTACTAATTTATAATGTACTGATTTCTAGATTTTATGTATCTATCAGGGGCGTGCAGTGGGTACATCGCAGCATGACTTTTGCGTAACTAATTAGTTTGAAAAAAAATCGGAATACATAATATATTTCGTAATATTTCTATCACAATTGTTATCATAGCATTCCTTTTTTGATATATCATAAAAATCTGTAGCATGAATATTTTATTTCTATTTTTTTTTCAAAATATACGTTTACAAAAAGTCATGCTTCAATGTTTCCACTGCACGCGCCTGATATCTATCCCTTTCAAAATCATATTTCCTATAAATGTATAGGAAATATTTCTTGTAAAATCTCGAATTTATACATTTTAAATCAATAATCCTCGATGACTGCATTCATTTTTTTTTTTTTTTGGATAATGCTGCCTCTACTTTTATACCCCATATATATTATGTAAAGCGTTTAAAAGATATTTAAGATATTTTCTACTACGGAAATATACGAGTAAGAAGAAACTACCACATTCACTCAATACCCAGGCTTCATAGACTTCATAGACATAGATGATATAGTAAATTTCTCGACATATTTCAGTATAGAAGTAAAAGCTCAAACGAACAATATCCACACCTTAAAGACGTGAGTGTTAGTATATATGTATTTATTTTATAAAGACTTAATATGATCGCACATGGAAATACTGCCTGTGTCGCTAGAGCGCATTTATAGCTACCACTGCCAGAGACCACTCAAAATTGAAAATGTCGTTATTATGTCAGACCTACATATATTCGATTAATTGCGTACTAAAGATAATTCTGGAATAATTTATAAACAACGAGAAATTGATACCAGAATATTCGAGAAATAACATTCCCTACAAAAGCGGCGGTAACATCACGCTATTGTCGTTTTAACAGAAGCTAAACAGAAAGCGGGCTACTAACGACGCGAATGAGATATCTATGCGTGGAATTTTTAGTGCGATAAGAAGACGTGCGTCAGTATACCAAAGACGAGTGGAATATTCTAGCGAATTAAATAATGACGTTTGGACATCTTAAAAGCATTTAATTTCGTCTACCACCGCTGTGACCCGTGACATTAGGCTACAAACAGAATGTTTGAAATTTCAATATGCTACTTCACGCGCCCGTCCCAGGACGGGTTTCGAGCGCCGGTCACTCAAATAAAAAGGCGAATCAACACAAAGCCATATGGTAAACGAATCGTCCATCGGAGCCGATATCACCCGCCCGCTGAATAGTTGATGCAGTGTGAGCTGTCCCTGTATCACTGTCGGCTAATCGAGTTAGCCGAGCAGACGCGGATAGCTATTTCGGCGCTAGGCTGCAGCCGTGTTGGTAGGTCGCCGTATATTTCGGTTGCAATTCAAATAATAGATGAGGCGCCGTTGCGCGACCGAAGTGGGTCGGGAGTCGGGAGGCATCGCGATCGATCCCCGGCTGAGGAAATTTCCGGGTCAGTTATTTCAGATGGTTTACCGGCGGCTGTCGGCGGCGCGACCGGCGGTGTCGCAAACTGGAACAGGAGCCCACTGAAGCCGTCCACTTTACCGCTGTGACTTTTGGTTTCAGTGGCTCTGACGGGGTCGAAAGGGTTGAAACGGCTTGAGGCATCAAAATGTATTTTTTTTTAAATAGAGATGCGAACACGGAATACGTGTCACATCAATATTCTTAATATTTTCAAACTAAGCTATTCGCTTGTGTTATGAAAATAGGACTAACTTGCTAGTCTGCAGTGCGGTTCGAACCCGCGACCTTTGGATCACGAGGCGAGTGTCCTAACCATAAGAATAATAAGCTACTCGAAATCAATTTCGAATAGCTTGGTGGTCTTTTCATTCACAAATGAAAACAAATGCGAAACCAAATATTGATTTTGACGTGAGTATGTTTTAAGTTACAGTACTGTTAATGAGAAATGATTAACTAATTAATCATCCCTCTCGAGACAAAACCAGTAACTGTGTTCTTAGAACATACTTTCATATAAATATTGTTAAAATATAATATTCCGATGCATGCATGATAGTAGTTAAAAATTAAAAATAATGATTTTTAGGCGTATTCTAGTAGATATGTAATAATTTAAAAGAATTTCATAAATAGGTATGTTAAAAAGGAATATTGCTAAATAAACTCCACTTTAAAATAAATAAAATCATTACCAGTTACGAAATCTATGTGTACTGACTTATTAATGAGTATCAAATAACAACAGAGATTTCAATATGACAGAGAGTCTATAGCAGAGGCCAGTGCAATATATGAAATAATGTTCTTGATTTGAACAATGTAGGTAAATATATAGAACTTAAAATTTTTTGATAATATGTGAATGTTCTTACGATGAAATTGGTAAACGTTGCATTGTGTAGAGTATTCACTTAAGACAGACTACAAGACATACAGGTTGTTAAGCCTTGTAAGACTTTTAACAGACGTTTTTCATTTAAATAGCTTCGTCTCTTTGAGATTTCAATAATTTATCTTAATTAATAATTATCCCTCTGTGGACAAAATCCAGTAATTGTGTTCTCAAAACATACGTATAAAAATATTGTTAATAATAAAAAAAAATCATTTACCATTTACATCATACATAACAATGAACTTTCAGGGCACTCATATTATTCTTTCATTTTCTTGATCCTTACCGTCTTCTTGCGTATTGAGATTAATAATTGTTACTTTTAACCTCAATGGCCATGATTCACTTAGGAAGGGTTTAATTTTATTTACTGTATTTAATTGCAATGCATACTACTATTTTCTTATGTAAAATGACTTGTTTATTTATTTATTTATCGCGTAGCCCAATTTTAGATACATATGTTCCCCTTTCAATTCTCTACATCTACCCATGCCCCCTCTCTCTTACGTAACCCCTATCAAAATTGAAGGTGTCTCTTTCTCTCCTTAATGTTTTCTTTATCGATTGTAATTCTGTTTTAATTAGTATATTTTTAACCCTGATGACGGCTCAGCTCTGAGCCTAAACCATAAGTGGTGTTAAGCAAATTGTATATAATTTAAAATATAATATTATATATACATGGAAAACATTAATTATCTCGTAAGACTACATTTCTGCCTTGATTATGAGTCGAAAAAGTTCAAGCAACCATGACCATACATCAATAGTTATGGAGATATGCGCCATCAAATTTTTCATTTTTTTCCAATACTTCTGAATTAAATTTTTTGTAAAACCTTGGAATATTATTACAGTAACTTGTATCTAAAATGAAAAATTCATTTCATTTTATACAAGTCAAATAAAATTATAAAAACCTTCGAATTCCAATTGGAATTTTTTCAGGGTTTTTATTTTTTATTTAACTTTTATTGAAACAAATCAATTTTTCGTAATCGATATAAGTTACTGTAATGATACTTGTAATGTTTTGTAAAACATAAGTCCGAAATATTGAAAAAAATGCAAATTTTGATATTACATAACTGCATAACTTTTGATATTAGGTCATGGTTGCTTGAACATTTTCGACTCATAATCAAATCAGGAATCCAGCTGTAGAGTATTGTGGATTGGCTCTGTTACACCCTGTACGTAAAAGATGAAATATTTCATATGTATGAAAATAAATGGTACTTTCTGGAAACTGGATTAAATAAATCAATATATACCCCAAAAGCAGGGATGACCGTATAAAATGTTAAACATTTGACAGAATATTCATTATGGACAAGTGCCTTAATAAAATTAGGACGCTAAGTTTCAGCCAGTTTGGAAAACGCGACGGGCCATCCAACTGTCAAAACTCCAATTGGCAAAAGCCATTATTGTGAAAGCCTCAATTTGTTTTGCTCTCGGCCGACACGGGCCCTACCGTGCCGCGGCCACTTAGCCGGCAGACATGCGGAGTAACGCTCCAAATGCGCCGCCAAATTGAAACGGACAGCTAAAGTCGATTAGAGCATGCACCGTGTAGCCTGATTGTTGATATTCCCATTTAGGACTTGTCACGTGATCGATTAAGTGCCGATCAGGTTCCGGGATAAAACAATACGAGCCGCGTTTCGGGAAGCGCTGGATGAAATGGCTGCGCTTTTATCACCTGGATGACGGGAATAATCCGTGTTCCAGCGTGTGCGGCGCTGCCTTGCCTCGCAGATTATTGCGATAAATCATATTTTCGATTGTGCGTTTACTAATGTGAATTCGAGTATTCTGCAAAAAAATTGACAATACTTAGATGATTTAAAGGTTAAGTTATTTTAAAACCAAATTAATTAATCATTTGGAAAGACATACAGAAAAATCTAATTCACCAAAAAATATTAGGCTACTACTGTGGTCAGAGCACCGGCCCCGGAAAGGAGGTGACCTGGGTTCGTATCCCAGTAGGAGCCTAATATTTTTTCGTGAATTATATTTTTCTGTATGTCTTTCTAATTGATTAATTGATTTTGTTTTAAAATTTCACAGAACTTTGTTCTGAAAAATTACAAGTTCACAAATATGAATGTGTTCTTGAATATGTTAAGTTATTTATTTATTTATTTGTTCACACCCATTATAGGCTTTCACAAATAATTTTTTTTGTAATATACAAATATTTATATAAAAAACAAGATCAAGTATAAGCAGTACTTACATACAAGATATAAAAATATAAATTCATAGCACGAATTATACAAAAAAAATAGAAAAATATTCAGTAACATTAAAGAAGTATATAGAAAAATATCAGGTATGAACAGTAAAATATAAAAATTTATTTTGCAAAAATGTTGAAAGCCTGGTGATGTTGATGAACTTCATGATGTTGAAAATCTTGATGGTCTTTCTATGCATAATAAGTTCGCTTTTGATGATTCCATGAATGTGGTTGCTTTATCTTTTAAAATTTAAAAGGCGTATATTATCTGCAGGATAAGCCATTTGATAGAGTTTCCATGAATAAAGTACTGCCGTATCAAAGAAGTTTTAAAATATGGCGCACCGCCACTTTTTACCGCGAACTCTTAGGCCCGAATTCAAAGTCGATAGTAGATGATTTCAAGGTTAAGGTACGCCTTAAAAGTGTTATTTTGTACTGAAAATTACGCATTTAAGACGTACCTTAATCTTAAAATCTTCTAAGTATTTACTCTGAATTCGGGTCTTATTATGTGGTTAGAAACAAAGTTATCCGCTAAATTAACTCCATCCATAAAACTATTGTATGTGGCGTAGGTATAAATGCAAACCGCCACTATCCATATGGAGCCCATGTCGATAGTAGCGATTTTTGTTGACTTGTATTAAAGGGAATGAATTTTTCGTAATCGATATGAGTTACTGTAATGATAGTCCAACGTTTTACAAAAAATAAGTCAGAAATATTGAAAAAAAATGCAAACTTTGATGTCGCATACCTACATAACTATTGATATTAGATTATAATAGCTTGAACATTTTCGACTCATAATCAAGGCAGGAATATAGTCCTGCGATGTTATTAATATTTTACAAATAACCCTGTATATATCGTCTTCGTGTAACTCATTATCGTCAAAGCTCTCTTCATCGGTAAGTTCGGAGACTTCAGCAGGTAAAATAACTACATCTGGAATGTCTTCTTCTTCATCACTATTAGCATTTCAATTCCCTGCGATAAAATCAGCAGCCTCTTGTGCGGTAAAAAAAATTCTTTTTTATTCATCTTAAAGCAAAAAATCACGATATTTAAATTGCGTTGATGGTATCCACGCATAAAATATTGGAATGGATTTTACCCCCATATTTCGCTGACGTTGCAATGACGCAACTGCCAAGTAGGTCTTAATATATTTGCTCATTATGAGTTTTTTATTTTTGTACAAACTATTCATTATTTAATATCATATAATTCTTTTTAAGAAATCATAAGAAAATATTAACATGTAATAATTTGCAATATCTTAAAAATATAATGTATTAAAAAACAGCTACGTTGTCGCATTGTGTCCTTCGAAGACCTTTGAATTGTAACTAAATATTATATAATATATTTATACCGGAACCTATTTAATGGTATAATAAGACCTCGACAATACACACCTAAGCTAATTACGGAAATGCCTTACCAAATTCTCAGAATATGATCTGATCGAATATTTGCGCTATCGCAACGTGAGCGAAAAATGGATTGAACTTTTATTTATCACGCAAAAAGTCACTGGACACGAGTTAAATCGGAATACCGTTCTTAAATTTATAGTCACTAAAAGTTTACAAAATATTTCACGCACTTATTTTTTTTTCAGTATTTCTGACTTATTTTTTGAAAAACGTTGAACTATTATATATTACTTATATCGAATATGAAAAATTCATTCCTTTTAATACAAGTCAAATGAAATAATGAAAACCTTCCAATTCTAACTGAAAAACATTCCAATTGGAATTTCTGCAGGATTTTTGTCATTTTATTTAACTTGTATTGAAACGAATGAATTTTTCGTATTCGATTTAAGTTACTACAATAATAGTTCAACGTTTTGTAAAAAATAAGTCAGAAATATTGACAAAATGTGAAAACTTTGATATTGCGTAACTCCATAACTATTAATTGAATTGAATTTTTTATATTTTTTAATATTTTTGTAATACTTTGTAGTCATGTATACCTACCTCATCAGTGAAGAAAAGCTCTTGAGTCTGATGAGGGAGCTTCAGTTCTTATTTTATATATAGGTACATATGTGAGTCATTTAATAGTACAGTAATAAAAGGTAATTTGATAATGAAATATTGAAGTATTTTGAAAAAAGCTATATGTCTAAATGATTTATGAATTAAAGTTTGATTTTAGGAAGATTTAAATAAGATGTTAAATTATCAACATATACTCCGTTTTATCTGCTGCTATGCAGATTTTAATTCACCCAACTGACGAAACGAACGTCAATAAGCAATGGGGTGATATTTGCCGTTTGACGTTGAACATTCGTTTGTTCAACGTCAACACGCGAATTTCTGGAACATGGTCTGTACGCGAACACTATAAAAGCCGAGAGTCATTGTCAAAATAATCTCATCTCACAGAAACCTCAAGGAACAGTGGAGACAGCTATAGCGATAAAGAAATGCCTCGAACTGACCATTTTATTGCGTACTATATTTTATTATATTTACTGAACTTTTGTTTTAAATTTATTAATAAGAAAGTACATAAATACAATCCTAAAGCAGTCATCACGATTTAATCAGTGGAAGTATTAAAAAAATATCTGAAATAAAATTCACTGTTGTATTCAACATTCTCTGGGTCGTCGGAAATAGTATACAGGCCATATTTCACTATCGAATATTAGAGTTGACGTAACGACCATTAGCCAGATCATAGAACCTGTCTAGATAGTCATACTATTGACATGTGATGATAATGCTAGCAATCCATTGATTAATGTGAAATTCGTTAGCTGATTCATACAATTAAATGTGTTTAAAAATACATTACTTTGATAAA
>JADDOH010001076.1:0-15562 GCA_016648135.1 Agrypnia vestita | reverse complement strand
ATGATAGACCTACCATTACGCCCATAATTAACCACGAAAACCACATAACTACTATATGCAGTATTGAAGTGACAGAGGAAATTGTACTAAAATATCTTAAAAAAATTGATATTCACAAAGGTGCCGGCCCGGACGAAATACCCTCAATCTTTATTAAACGATGTGCACACAATCTAGCCTTACCCCTCTCTTTAATTTACAATCGTTCTCTAACAGAATGCACTGTCCCTCTTATTTGGAAATCTGCATATGTATCTCCTATCTTCAAGAATGATAAAAAAAATGATGTAAAAAACTATAGGCCTATCTCAAAACTTTGTATATTTAACAAAATTTTTGAAAAAATAATCTATGACCAACTGTATCCAGCTCTTAAGCCTACCTTGAATATTAATCAACACGTTTTCATTAGTGGTAAATCTACAACCACAAATCTTTTGACTTTCGTAGAATACCTCCAAGATAACTTAGATAACAGAATACAAGTAGACACTATCTATACCGACTACAGTAAAGCGTTCGATAGGGTTGATCACTCAACACTGTCAAACAAGCTTTTAAAGATAGGTATTCACGGCAATCTTTATCGTTGGCTTACTTCTTATATCTCCAACCGTAGTCAAAGTGTAGTGGTTGCAGGGTTTAAATCTAACACTGTTGTTGTAACATCTGGAGTACCTCAAGGCAGTCTGCTGGGACCATTGCTATTTAACATTTATATCAATGATATAGGTGATTGCTTTCTAAACTCAAAAACTATCCTATATGCAGATGATATGAAAAATTTTTCTCCCATAAACTCACTAGAAGATTGTCGAAGGCTGCAAGATGACCTACATCGTCTGAACACGTATTGCAATGCCCACAGCCTGGAAATAAATGTTTCTAAATGCTTCGTTGTACGCTTACAAGAAATAAAAAGGTATTCTCTAATGAATATTCAATTAATAATATAACATTATCTACCAAATCCGAAAGCAAAGACCTTGGGGTGATACTTGACAGTAAATTAAATTTTAACAAACATATCGATTACATAGTCACCAACGCATCATCTATGCTTGGTTTTGTCATACGCACATGTAAACATTTCAAAAATATCAGTACCCTCAAGACACTTTATTTCTCATACGTTCGTAGTATTTTAGAATATGCATCTCAGGTGTGGAATCCAGGTTATGCAGTACACGAAAATAGAATTGAAAGCGTCCAAAACAGATTCCTAAGATACCTAGACCTGCGTTCATTTAGATCTCATATAAGCAATGAAGACTCTGCGAAGTTTTTTAACATGCAGACCCTAACTCGTCGAAGAAACATAGCTGACGCGGTGATGCTATTCAAAATAACACACAATCTAGTTGATAGTCCGGAACTTCTTCAACGAATATCTTACCACATCCCAACTCGCAATAACAGACATTCACCTACTTTTCATCTCCCCTTTTGTAAGACCAACTCAAAACAAAACTCCTTTATGTACAGATCCACAAATTCATTTAACACAAACTATCACCACATTGACATTTTCAACGCAACAATAAGAAACATAAAACAAACAATATCTACACTACCGCACCCAAACTAATTTGTACATTATATCTTCCCTTCTACTCCCGTCCCACATTCCCCTCCACCCTCTCCATTCGCTATTAATGTATGTTAAAGTAAATTTTTAAATTCAGTGGAAAATTTTTAAGATTGTTTTGCTGTTAACTTTTCCCAAAACAAAATAAATAAATAAACACACAAATACACACACTCACACAAACTCACTATTGGACATGTTTTTTCTTATTTTTTATCGATTGTATATATGTGTTTTCTTGTAATTGGCCCAAAACTCTGTACATCTATTATTGTTTTTTTCAAGATTGATTAATTATATGGCTGTAAGAAAACCAATAAATGAAAATAAAATAAAAATCATCTTCTTCCCCTTGTACTAGTAGGATCGGGGGCCCAAAGACTCGACAAGGTGCTTCCATGATGCCCTGTCTTGCGCTGCTTCTGCTCGAGTCAACCAGTCCAGACCCATTCTGTTTTCAAATACATTTTTTTGTTGTCTCTCCCAGCTTAATCTGGGTCGACCCACCGGCCGTCTTCCCTCCGGGGTTGCCAAGAGGATTCGTCTTGGTAATCGTTCCTCTGGCATTCTGAGCACATGTCCAAGCCACCTCAGTTGTGATTTTTCTATGTGCAGGAGTTGCGAATAAACGGCGCAATTTCGTAAAAGTTCAATGTTGGAGTAGGTTTAAGACAAGGTTGCCCACTTTCGCCAATCCTGATAGAATACCATGTCTATTAAATTTTTGGAAGTTGTACATATTTAAATTATACGACATGTTCCGTATATGTGTTGCATTAATCCTTAGCGCGACCGGCATCCAAAGCTTTTTCATTTCCCTTAAATGACCACAGATCTCACGAATGAGATATCTATTTATGATTTTTTGATTTTTTTAATAAACACCCAAAGACTTCCATACTTACTTTCCCATAAAAATATAATTTCGTCTCTGTGAGACATCTATAATACATATTTATTATCTAAAATATTCTTCAAATAAAGGAATGAAACAATACTTTCACGAACGTAATATTGCTTCTCCTTCTCAATTAACTTTTATGCACCCTTAGCTTTTTAATTTTTTTTATTCACCTCACATTTTTGGTTTGCAAGGGGGTCTCAATACTTTTTTTTATGAAGGACTTTCTCGGAACATACGAATTAATTACACACATTATACAGCTAGGTAGTTCTTTATATGAGAATAAAAAAATATTTTTTATTACTTAGAACTCGCAGGTCTTCTGATATTTTAATCAAACTCCATCTCACTCGGTCCCCAGACTTAAGGCAAACGTTTTATTATATTAAGGTTTAAGTATCCAACATTTTTTCGGGTTTCTTTACCTTACCTTTACATTACCTGTGAGTATATTTATAAAGGTTTTAAATGTTTTTGTTAATTAAAATCATTGTATAGTTTCAGCTTCGCATTTGTAGAATAACAGTGGAACAATTCACATACCTTGGTTCCATTTTTACTAACGACAATGACACTAGTGTAGAGATTGGGAAAATAATCTTTGCAGCAAACCGGAGTTACTTTGGTCTCATTGGATAATTGAGGTCACGCCTAATGTCTAAAAAAACTAAAGCCAGACTCTACAAGACATTGGTTAGACCAGTCTTAACATATGCCTCGGAAACCTGGACATTAACTAAGCACGACGAAAATAGACTAGACACATTTGAAAGAAAAATCTTACGCCTATATGGACCTATTAATGACGGTCAAACATGGTGAAAAAGATACAACACCAAGCTCTCAGACCATTACCAGGATGTAAGCGTAGTCAAGTTCATTAAGATTAACAGATTCAATTCAATTCAATTTCAATTCAATTCAATTTATTTATTGATAATATGTATATTACAAACAAAATGTTTAAGGCATACATATTAGGAAGTATATATCAAAATATTTAATAAATTAAAAATAACATAAAATCTGGTCAAAGGTGTAGGAGAATCCCGCTTCGGAAAACCCCCTCAGACACAGATTACGCTGGCTGGGACATCTCCACCGTATGGATGATCTGGAGCCCCCAAAAAGGGTGTTGATTAATGACCCAATGGGTAGAAAAACTCCGGTGGTTAAATGGTGTCGTTGAGGACTGCCGGGCTCTGGGGCAACAAAACTGGAAAATGGCAGCCAGTGACAGAGCGGCATGGAGGACTTTCTTGGAGACATCTAGGACCCATCAAGAGTTGTAACCCTGAGGATGGATGGATAGTTTTCATGAAAATTATTACAAATAATTTTTTAACTGTTCGAAGAATATTTTTTCTTTTTCTTCTGTATGAAGGCTTGAACTTTGTGGTGACATAGCCGGTCGAGGATCCCGCGACCGGACGCGCCAAGCCTGGACCACGTGCTCTCCCCGCGCGGCTTGCGTGGCATCCAAATTGCGGCAAAGAGACCCCACGGATAGTGAACGAAGTGTTTTTTTTGATTAAAAATGTGAAAGGACACTACGAACTTATGTGGGGGTCGGAACTGCTGGCGCTTAGGTTAAGATTAGTTATAAAATAAGTAATAGTGCTTTAGAACGTAAGGTTTAACTGTATATGTATATAATAGTGCCAGAGTGTTTGTATATGTATATAATAGTGCCAGAGTGTTTCGAAATTCCCGCTCCACCTTCCTTGGCAAAGCATTTTCTTGATAGGCAAAGACGCGTAGCGTCCTAATTAATCCATTAAATTAATTGAACCGCCCTATCAAATAATAAATATTTTTTTATTACACACCTGCAATCTAACTGGTTGAGTTGAATACAATACCAAAAACTTATATTTATAAAATATTGTGACGAGGATAAAAATATTCACGCACTTTTGTCAAGGTAAAGTTGTTTGAAATTGGCACAATACTACCGAAGGATCTGGAATTATCCCCAACTTTCGAGGGACATCTGTAACTTTCCAGGAACATCTGTAATTTACGAAAACTTGCTAGTAGACACTGGAAACGTCTGGATAACAGCATTAGCCAATATAAATACGGCACACGGGAGTAAGAAGAGAGTTGTTTTCCGTGCGCGTTGACAGGCGATAACAAAGCGAAGGTAGCCGCGAGCAGCGGGTCAAGCCGGCCAAGCGAGCAGTAGCGGCGAGAAGCCAGTGGTGCCAAGCAAGCGGTAATTCGACAGCGATTCTAGAAAGTTCTTACGTAGCGAAATAAACCAAAGTGAAATTAATAAGTGCGGAAATTGATGGAATATTCTAGTGAAAGTGTTAAAGCGAATATAAAGTGTCTATTTACGAGTGATAAATTTGCGAAATAGTTTAATTTAAGGAATATCGTTACATTTGATAGTGATAAGTGACTTTGTACGTTAGTTTAATTAATTAATCGGTATTCAATAAATCCATTATTAAATCCCAGCGTTTTCATTAATTCATCCTGCAGCCACGACACGTAACAATATATTATAATCAAGATATTTTTGCAAAAATAATAAGTTTTGCAAGATATTTTTTTCGTTTTTGATAAAAATCCTCTTAAGTGAATATAATTCTTGTTAATTACTGTTAATTATTTTTGTATATTTAAGTTATTGTATTTAACACCTATGTGCTTTCAATGGATAATGACGGCTGATTGGCGAAGACCATGGTATTAAATAGTGAAGAAAAAACACCTGTCTGTGATGCAAAAAAAACCCATTCATTTTCTTGACGCTTTGATGAACAAGTTGATGAGTCGGTGCAGCTATTAATTAGTTTTTAAACTTAGTAAATAAAAATTAAATACTTGGATCCAGCTTGATAAGTAAGCGTTGCAAAGTAAAGAAACACAAAAGAACAAGAGCGACAAACTATAAATACTGAACAAAGACAATCTTTTAATGAGAAGCAAAGATCGAATCTCCAACGAACATAGAAGATAGAAGAAAGAAGAAACAATGAGTTGCACTGGCAGACTGGGGAAAATAATTTGATTTATTATTATGCAACTACGGTAGAGCAGGCACGGTACAGTCAGATTTATTTTTATTTTTTCAATAAATGTATATTATAGAATGTCTCTTACACAGATAAAGTATACTGCTAACAATAACTCGGAAATCAATATAGATGTCTCATTAGCGACATCTGTGGTCATTTAAGTGGAATGGAAAAGCTTTGGTGCCGGCCGCGCTGAGGATCGTTAAAACTCATATGTGAAACGTGGCGTATAATTCAAATATATACAAGTTCCAAAAATTAGTGAACATGGTATTCTAAAATGGGTGGAAATGGCGAACGTTACATTGGGTAAAATGATTACTTAAGAAAAAACAAAAAGATTTCTATACCTACTTTCCCATAGTTTTGTCTCTGTGAGGACATCTATAATATACTTTGATTAATTAATGATGTCCCTGTGACAAAAATCCAGTTCTCTTTTGAAAAATTTGAAAAAATACCTACCATTTTGAAAGATACGAGTTAAAATTATAAAAAAGAAACATTTCTAATACATTGTCACGAAATTTTAAGCAGAAGAAATTACGCACTGTCCGAACCCCTAATAATGTGTCACTTTGTAAAAACACTAGAAGGCTCTAGAACGGTCCTCTGGGAGACGCCTGGAACAGCCTAGAATTGATGGGAACTTCCTCCGAAACATTAGACAAGAAGATAATCATCCCGATGGTTCGAAACCAACGTAATCGCGTACAAATAGCGGAGGTTAGCGATCAAGAGATGGTCTTAAAATTTCGATCAGTGCGAAGTGAGCCATGAACGACGGCCGGTGTGGTTAGTCGTGAAATTTTGGGGCAATGGATATCGAGCGAAATAATCGAACAAGTTCTTACCGTTAGTGGCGAAATAAATAAGTGCAACCGCGTGTGCGAGAACTGGGTGGGAGTTTTGACGAGTATTAAAGTAAGTGCTACCCAGCGATAATATAGAGTTCACAGTCAAGTGATATATTGCAAAATAGTGTGATTTAAAGAATAACGTCGAGTTTAATTCGTTTAAGTGTTTTCGACCCCGCCCCCTCTCACTCACTTTCGTTAGATTCCTGAATGTTCTTTAGGCTAGTTAGTGCATGCTGTCTCTGACAAGATTAGCATGCATGTTATCAATATTGGTGAATATATACTATGGTTGGGGTGTACAGTGTTGTGAATATAGTAGAGAAGTGTTGGTCCTGACGAAGAGACGGGTACGTCTCGAAACCGGTAGATCGTTAATCTGGTAGAGGTTTTTACTAAGTTAACTAATATTCTGTTTAGTGTTTTCCATTCAATAATTAGTTAGTCACTAATTATTTATTTCCAGTATTTTCATTTGTCTCCGTAGCCACTACCTGTAACAAAATGAAAAATAAATATGTTAATAAATAGCAACAATGCAATATATTTTTCCGTACTTAAATATTAATTAAATATTTTTTTGTATCACACTTTACTTAAAACTGATGAACGGCATAACCCCTTGCTTTAGCCCCACAGCCATGGCTTTGAATTTTCTAGTATTTAATCTATCTGCATACAAAATTAATCGTACCCACAATCACAAAGTAAATGGAACTTACCGCTTTCTAACAAATCGACCGTATCCGGTAATTTTTTCCTACTCCGGAGGAGATTTTAATTGGAGTCACTTTTCTAGCCAATCATTGCTTAATCTGATCATAATTATTTTCTCGTTTGTAACTCAATGCGAGAGGAGGTGGCCTGGCCGTAAATGAAACTTTTCAGAAATGAACTTTTGCCCCAGTTTAAGATTATGGAGCGAAAATAATATCGCCGGCTGCGAAAATCGATATCTCATGACTTAAGAGTGCCACTGCTTCCAGCCCAGCGAGTGTTACTTTAATTCGTTTATTAATTGCGATTAAACACTCTACCGACTCTACGACAATAGTTTGTGGTGAGGATTTTTGTTTAAAATATGTTTTATTTTACTTTGTAACACACACACACACACACTAGCGAAGGGAAAAACTACATTTCAAAATGAAGACTTCAACACACACGCGTTCACCAGTTGAAGACTACAAAGTGTACACTACAATCGTAGTAAAAACTACTTGAAGTGAAGTAATTGTAGTATTACGAAATAAAGTGAAGTAATGAAGTAATTGTAGTATTAATGAAGTGAAGTAATGTAATGAAGTAATTGTAGTAATAATGAAGTGAAGTAATGAAATGAAGTAATTGTAGTATTAATGAAGTGAAGTGTAATGAAATGAAGTAATGTAGCACTAGTGAGAATATTTTTTTCCTAAATAAAAATTTGGCGAGCTAAAAAAAAAAGGCCGCCAGCCAGATTTCTTCATTCGATCCCAAAATTGGGGAGGGGGGGTTGTTACAGTTTCCAGAGATTTCTTCGTTTAGCTACATCAACTTCCCAAAAATTTCTTCCTGGGTCCCAAAATTTTTGAAACCAGGGGGGGGGGTTGTTACTGTTTCCAGAGATTTCTTCATATATCTACATCAACTTCCCAAAAATTTCACGTAAAAAATGCACTATTTAAAGTATGTTTCTCATACTTTCGATAACTTTGAAGTGTATGTACATTGTAGTGTTCGCTTTGAAATGAAGTGTACTATTTGAAGTTTATACTTTCAATTACTTTGGTGTTTGTAGTGTGCACTACACTTCAATACGTGCGAAGTGTGCACTTCAATGTAGTGTAGTACTACATTGTAGTAGTGAGTACAGAGCGGACCCATCACTAACACACACAGACACAATATAAGTTATTAAATTACTAATATAGTTTGGAGAGGAGCAGTCCCTAATGTTGCACCACGAAGTATGTTCCAAATCTTTCAATGATATGAATTTTGTTTACTAAATGGGTGATTTAGATATTATGTTAATATTATTTTAGTGGCCTTCGTAGCGCAGTGGGTATGACACTGCCTTCCCACACCGAGGGTTCCGGGTTTGATTCCCGGTGAGGTCACACCGTGATGACCTCCGTGGCACTGGGAATTTATTAAGAAGGCCATCTTTATTTTTGTTATTTCCGATCCACGTTCGGTGGTGGCAGTTCCGTTCACCACTGTACATTGTCAATTATTTTATTTTATTTTTATTTACTATTACTCACTTATTGTACACTTAATTTAATGTGTTTTATTAACAAACAAATAAATAACGTAATTTTATTTTTAATTAATAGTCTGCGGTTTTATGTGAGGTTGTAGTATATGTTTGATGAGTACCATCCAGAGTAAATATCACGAGACAAAGGTGAGTCGAAACGTCTCTCCCCTTCTCGACCAATACAGTCCACTTCTCATCTCGTTATTTCCCTTAACCTTCCTACTCCTTATCCCATTTCCTGACCATATTCCCGCCATCCCCCATGTACGCGGCGAATCACGTCGCGCACACTCTTATAATGTTCTACACGACCAAACCATCTCGACGATATATATATATATATATATATATATATATATCTTATGAAAAGGTTTTTTTTAGGGAACTTCGCGGATTTGTAAAAATATTTTATTTTTGCGCTATATTTCGGTTACACTGGGATAACCATTCTCAAGCTGGTCTCTCTGACAGTTTAGAGATAACTTTTCGATTTCTCTGACTTCGCCGTAGTGGTGATGGTAATGGTGGCGAACGCGGGGGCGGGCTAATTACTTTATCTTTTCTGATTGGTGGCGCGGCGGGGGGGAGCGTTGGACTGATTGTTCTATTATAATTATTGGTTTTACCCGTGCTAGGGTTGTAGACATTTTGTTTAATGTTTTTATTTTTATTTTCTACATTTGATTCATTTTTATAATTTGTTTTGTTAATCACTGTATGATATGTACCACGTAATCTGTTGGCATTAAAATATTTTTACAAATCCGCGAAGTTCCCGAAAAATAACCTTTTCATAATGCATATACTACTTCACGAAAACTATATTTTACACACACATATATATATATATATATATAATAATATATATATATATATATATATATAATATATATATATATATATATATATATATACACATATATATATTTCGTCTGTGTGAGACATTTATAATTATTATTTATCTCGATATGTAATCATGTTGTAATTTTGAATCTATATAACTTATTCGGTGTTCCGATAAACGCAGGTGTTCAATTTGCCTAGCAGTAATAACCGACAAAACTGGTTGTATTCAGTAAGTAACGAATATAAATGTAGTTGAATTTTAATATTACGTGAGTTAATGTGAATGCTTTAGTCTGAACGTATAAAAGTAAAATTAATATCGTTCATAAAGTAAAATATTTAGAGTTAGGTATGTTAAGCGTGTTTGTGTTTCCTTATTATTTATGTCATAAATTTAATATATTTTTTCGCCTTCAAAATGAGGATTATTAAAATCTATGGAATGGATTATGTTATATATGTAAATACTCATATGTATATGAGAACTAAAATATTTATAATATTTCATCACATAAAATTTTATAGTAAGATTTCTCTGAAAATATCAAAATGTTAATATTCAGAGTTCATACAAAACATACATCTTTTCGAAAAAGAATATGTAATATTATCAAAATCAGTAAGTAATTTTTTTACGAATGTTTATATATTAACATTTTATTTTTTGTGATATGGCATATAAATCGTGAATGTTCTGGATAAATCTCGGAATCTAGAAGTAATTCCTGACTCCCTTTATATTTAATTTTTATTTATTTATTTATTTCATTGCTTTACTTTTATACATTTGATAAGATTTGATTTAAGTATGCCTATATCACTAGAGAGCTCTGTGTTGAGACAGGATATAACTCTAACGGCCGTATAGATCTGAAAACATTTATATAATTTTAACTTTACTAAATTTGTTACGCATACATTATTTCATTAGTAATGTCACAGGTCATGGCAGCGGCAAGCGAATGAAAACACTAGAAATTTATTATCGATTTATTAATTAATTATTCAATGTAAAATATCACTTCAAACGAGTTTAACTTAAAACAATTTTTTAAATAACCCTATTTCGCAATATATTACTCGTAAATGAACGCTTCTGTATCGCTGGGTAACACGTATTTATCACTTGCTACTCAGTTAGCTACTTTGCTCGATATCTGTCGCTTCGCAATATGCGACTGGCCATCCTGGGCGATGATTCGTGGTTCACAGCCGACTTTGCACTGAATCAAACTGCCAAACACGATGGCTCAGCTACCGCCGTCGCGTGGTTCCATATTTATATCCAAATGCTGGTATTTTCGTACTTTCTATATTACTCCAGTGATTAAGAGAAGGTCTTCATCGCTTCTCGGTTGTTCCAGGCGTTTCTAGATGCGTTCTCGATCCTTCAATAGTGTTGTGACATATTAAAAGAATTTATTTAAATATTTTATTATTTAAATCTTTCGTGCAATCTGTTTACGTTATATTTTGATTATTCGCGCATAATTTAAACAGTAACAACTTTCAAAGCCTGCAATGAAGTGTGGAACAACCGATGCGAGTAAATTTCAGGTTGTATAATTTTGAACAGCCTGCGCGGAGTCGAGTCTGGAGCCTTTACATAAATAAGCCCTCCTCGTGTGATATATGCTTCCTGCAATATTATTTGTGAAGTATTATGATCCAGCACTCGGGAGTCAAATAAAGGCATATTAGCACAAGCGATAAGAGCCGTAATAAAAATAATTTAAGCCCGGGCGGGATGAAATACGGCCGCGGGGAGGTGGCCGAATTTGGAGCCCGGCCAGCGATTTTAAAACAAACTACAGTTTATTTAAAAAGTTTCGCGGCATTTGTTGTTCGGGGGAATTTGAAATTGATGACGTTAGCGCGGCGCCCGAATCATTTCATATTTATGGCCCGATAGGATTCGTTATGAACGTTTGTTTCCGCACACGAGAGCCATCTATCTCTTTTTGTTTTATTAAAATTGAAAATAAAATAAACGAAAATGTATTTTCAATTGTTTTGATCGAATGAAAACCTGTGTTTGATCATTTACTCTGTCGGAAATTGGAATCGGTCACATAATGCAAGATGCATAATAGTGTTCCTGTTCCAGTACTTTCGTATGGAAGAGAAGCCTGAAATAAGCAAAGCTATAATGAAAGCAACTAAAATGCAATCGCATACATGCATGCCTGGAAATAGAATAGTCAATAGAATAAAGAACGAATTTAAAATTTAAAATTATCAATACAATTTTCTGATGGTGTAAATTTTCGCTACGTCGAAGCCGACCAAAATTTAAAAGAACAACTCTCTCATAAGAAACGTAAAAGTTCTATCTAGGTGTTAAGAAATAAGGCTATCATGGGAGCCTGAAATTTGGGTGAATTTTTACAAGTGTGATAATTTTTATTTGACGCTTAATAAGGTAGATTCTAAACTATTATTTTGTCGGAAAGTTTGGAAAAAAATGGCCTCAAGCGATAAATACAGCGAACTGGATGGATTATTCTAATGAATGTTAAATACGTATTACCCAGCGATAATAAAGTGTTCATTTACGAGTGATATACTGCGAAAAAGTTTAATTTAAGAATAGCGTTATGTTATTTCGTTTTAAATACCTTTGTACTCCTAAATGAACTAAGCGATCGTGTAGATTTATTTAATGATGACATGAAAGGATCAAAAGGAATTCCTCCACATGGGTACTCACTCCAAGTTATAACTTGCATAGTAAATGGAGCAATCTGTTATGCAATTAAAAAAATCGCTTATAAACTGGAAACTTCACATTGAACTATTATCGGGAAAACTTTTAAACTCATTTACCTTTTTAAATCCATACGTAATATTTTTAATAAACAGCAACTCAAAACTATCTATTATGCTCTTGCCCAGTCATTTCTGAACTATGCGATTCCAAGTTGGGGAGGTACTTACAAAACCACATTAAAAACAGCTATAACGGCACAAAAAACCTTGCTCCGAGTCATTAATAAGAAACCATTTACATACCAATCAGACAGACTATTCAGAGAATTTAATGTACTGGACGTTTTTACATTAAACAATTATTCTACACATATTTACACTTGGACTTATGACTAACTCAACTTTCACTAACATTCCACTTGATACTCTGTAGATACATAATAACTACCTTATGAAAATAAATACTACTGACGAACTCGAAAAAATATTATAATTGTGTTCTATAACGCCACTCTGGGACAGGCGTAGCCTAGTAGAGTGGCATAATCCACAAATTAAACAAAACAAAAAAAATGTGTAATTTATATTATGTTTTATCTTATGTTTTATTGTTAAATTAGTATTTATTTGTAAACAAGGATTTTTTAAATAAAAAAAAAAAATATTTCCAGTGTTTTCATTAATTCCTCTCTAACCACGATACGTTATAAATTACCTCTCGTATGACTGACATATTCATGACTGAACATCGTGAATCTTTTTTCTTCCTTTCCTACCCTGGGCAAAACTTCCTCGCTCTCGTTTTATCAGCATTTGGACAACACAAGTGACAAAACGCCAGCGACTACTAACATCACGAGCGCCACCCCGTATCGCCGCAAGGGGTTCTCGCAACAATATTAATTGCACCCTTTAAATATTGCACGGCAAAACCTACTTTTTCTGCCCCAGTAATCAACCGTCACACCCTCACGAAATCTAGCATCTTGAAGATTAACTTACTCCTGACAGTTTTATATGTCGGCCAGGGTTTAATGTGACAGCCTCCGTGTTTTTAAGGTTCTGCTGGGGTGAAGCGGCGTAATGATATAAGCAGCCTTCCCTCTCCCACCCCCTACCACCTCCTCCACCCTCAGCCCTCGAATTTGATTATCCTCCCTGTGACGAGGACTGCTTAACGTGGCGGATAAATGGGCCATCTCTCATTGAGGCTGATCATCCCTTTACACGCATTATATTGTGAGATCAAAGGGAGGAAGATTGCAAATTAATTCTTTCTTTTTTACGATCGTTAAACTAAATTTATATTAAAATCTTTTTTTTTACAAAATCAATCAAATGTTGATTACATTTATTGAGGAATTTGGTACTTGAGCCTGCTTAAAATTAAAACATTTTATTAAAAGTGTCTGTTCTAATAAAAAATTATTTCTTTTCAAAAATTTTTTTTCTATATTTATTAATCGATTAGTTTTAGTTTATTAGACAAATTCTCTCTTGGAAAGCAGAAAAAATATACAAGTTCTTAGAATTAGGGTATTGATTTTACGTGTTTATAATTTGTTTTTTCTACTTAAAAATGCTAAAGTGAAGCCTGGAGCTGGCAGAAGAGGAACGAAAGTAAACTGAATGCATTGTAGATGATATCTTTTAGATGTATGTGTGGCAAATCCATTTATTATAAAGTAAAGAATGAAGACATTTGAAATGAATGTAAAGCTGGTCTTAGCATAATTAAATAGAATTAAAAAAGGGTCGCTCGGATGGTTTGGGCATATTAAGCGAATGAATGAAGAAAAAATGGTAAGAAAGATATATAATGCAAATGTTGATGGTGCCAGAAAGAAAGGGCGACCACGGAAGACGTGGCATGACCAGATTAACCAGATACTGGAAGATGGTCCCGTTAGAAGCCTCAACAACCGGCGAGCTTGCATGCGAAGGTGTATGGATGTGGATGAGGCGAGAGTTGTATATCAGGACAGAAGAGTATGGCACTCTATCCTCTCTCCCCCACGGAAACGGCGTGAGTGAGAAAACCTGTCGGTTTTATTTACTTATGTAGTTTTCAACATTAACCCTTTATATATATTTTCAACAAATTTTCGTAAGTATTTTGAAAGAAATTATTTATTTGAATTAATATCACAACTGGTCAATTAATTACTTCAGCCTCCACGAGAAAACATTTTTTTAATTGATCTAGTGTTCTAGATTTTATTTGACATCTAATTATACATAGATACTAAAAAACATTATGTACAATTAATTCTCCTTTTGTCGATAGAGTGAGGAATGAACAAATTAGAAGTGAATGTAATGCTGGCTGTAGTGTGGTAGATAGAATTATAAAAGGAGTGCTGAGATGGTTTGGTCACATAGAACGTATGAGCGAGGAAAGTATGGTTAGGAAAATATATAGGGCAAGTTTTGAAGGTAACAAGAATAGAGGGCGTCTGCGAAAGATCTGGCATCATCAAATTCTACAAGTATTGGAAGATGGCCTGTTAAAAGCCTCAACAACGTAGAGCATGCATGAGAAGGTGAATGAATGTAGCGGAAGCAACAGTACTGTGCCAAGATAGAGAAATAATATGGCGTTCTATCTTCTCTGCCTGCCTCTGCTTTGAATTGTATTTATAAGTTATTTTTTATTTCAAGAAAATATTAGTTTATTTATTAAATAATTCATTGTTGTCGCCTTGTAAAAATAAGAATAAACAAAATAAATTAATTCTTATGCATAAAAACACTATTTTTTGCTTTTAATTGAGAATATAGACGTTTCAAAATTATTTAGTTGTCATATTCTCAAATAATAATAGTGAAATAAATAAAAGAAAATGTGTTTTTATTCATAAATATTGATTAATTTATTAATCAATAACGATTGAAGACAATTTTTACTTGATCTTTATTTATTTGATCTATATTTTTGTATTATATATATAAATTATTATTTTATTTACATTCATTATAAATATGTTAAAATACCCAAGTGTATTCGAAAAGTCTTCAATCGTTTTGATATATAATTCCCCGAATTTATACTTTTAGTCTAGTTTTAGCCGATGTATGCCGACCAGCCTCCTAGACTCTCCACAAATATTAAACACGGACATACTGCGCACCCTTTATATTCGAGTAACAAAAAACAACCCCACCCTACTCAAATACATCAGATACGCCTATGGCCGCGAGCTCCATAGTAATATGTGCTTAATTCACGTAAGAACCAGCGGCGTAACCTTTTAATACGGGCCATTTGTCACGGGGGGGCAGCCGGATAAAACCAACACTACATTAGAATAAATGGGCTACTTTTGTGCCATTAAAATAAATACTATTGAATTATTAATACTCGTCGAGTGTGCCCATTAGGCC